>VYZT01019926.1:0-31916 GCA_013400735.1 Pomatostomus ruficeps | reverse complement strand
CGGGCGGCCGCGGGCAGGCGGCGGACGGGGCGCGGCACAGGGTAGGCGGCGGGCCCGGGCGGACCCTGCGGGCCGGGCCGGGCCCCTTTTTCCTCCCCGCCTCCCTCTCCCGTTGTGCCGCGGGCCCCCAGGGGACGGCAGCCCCGCGGAGTCCGGCCCTTTCCCCGGGGACGCCGAGGGGCGGCGGGACGGTTCGGCCTGTCCGGGTACCTCGAGAGTGCCCGGTACGGAGCTGTGGGGTTGTACCACGGCCGCCATGTGCGAGGGAGGAGGGCCCCCCTGCCTGCCGCCCTTCCCCTTCCTGCTGTCCATGAGCAGGGCCCGGGAGACACAGCGAGGCGCTTCCTCGGAGCGGCCTGGGAGCGTTACGGGCTGGGATCGCTGCGTCCGGGAGACGGGGGACTCTTGGGGGGTAAATCATCGGTGAGCAGGGCAGGAACTGGTTTTAGGTACCTAGGTTCACTTCCAGGTCCACTTCCCAAGGATATTCTCCGGCTCCCCCAGAATCACAGAATCGGTCAGGTTGGGAGGGAGCACAGGCATCTGGCCCAGCCTGCTTAAGCAGTCATCCTGGAGCACAGGGCACAGGATTGTGTCCACACAGTCTGGAATAACCCCAGCCACTCTGGGCAGGCTGTTCCAGTGCTCAGTCACACACACAGCAAAGAAGTTCTTCCTCTTGTTCAGGTGGAACTTCCTGGCCATCAGTTTCTGCCTGCTGCCTCTTGTCCAGGTGGTTGGCACCACCAAGAGCTTGGCTCTGTCCTCTTGATGTGCATACCTTAATGTTTATCTCTCCTTAGCCTCTGGTAAATATGAATGGGAGCACATTCACTAATATTTAGGAACTCTTCTACATGGATGAAGAATTTGTATATAGACTCATTAGCATGTCTTTTTCTTCTTATAAGGAGGGCTGTTTTGAAGAATGTCTGGAAGTTTCTACTTCGTGATAGTTGGTCATCATGATAATCCCGTATTTGAAATGGAATTTCTGCCTCCTGGAAAAGTAGAGTCAAAGGTGTGTTCCCTCCCCCCCCCAACCCCGTGAGACTCCTGCGATTGTTTTATAATTTTACAGTGTATTAGAGGCATGACCAGCATGTTGTTGAAAATAGTATCTACTGTTTTCTAGGTTTTTCAAATAGAAATTTTGTCCTGGGGAGTAGAACTCTGAATTTCTCAAGTCTCTTAAATAATCTTTGCTGGATTATACTAGTTCTTCACAAAACAGAGCTTCCTTAAATATTTCATGCAGTATGTTGTAGCATGTGTCTCTTAGCTTTGCTTTAGTAATTTCGTGTGTAGAGGTTTTATAATAGCTGTTCATTATTTAATGCCACTTACTTTTAAGGCATTTATATACAGTAATAAGGTAAAGTAAGGAACATAAATTTGAAAGTTCTATTCAGTCCTTTATTTTTTATGCTACACAATACCTAGTTTTTAAATCATCTTCATTAGTCATAATTGCTTTTAAGTATGGAAAGCTTAAAACATGTATTGGTAAATAAAGACTTTGAAAATTTGAGAAATGTAAGACTACTCCAATAAGTAGTGTTTCCAGTGGAAAAAGAACAAATCTATCCATAAGTGGTATTACATCAAAGAAAAAACAGGCTGCAGAATAAAAGTGCTTGGCTCTGTGAGTGTATCCAAAAATGGAAATATATGCTGTCACGGATTGGAACTGCGTGGCATCATCTGTATTTTGAACTAATGTCCCCAAACGATTATAAATAAGGCTACTCAGACCATGCTTTGTATGAGGATGTGTAAAAGCTGATTTGAGGGAAAAACTGAGAGGTGAGAGTGGCAGTTACAGCATCCTGTTGTTATGGGAAATAGTGCAAGAGTACTTATTTTCCAGTCTAATAAAAGCTTCCACTGTGGATTTGTCCTGTATCTCTTCTTGGCAGATGTCCTCTGGTGTTCCAGATTGTGTGCAAAGTACATAGGCCAAACACTGATCACTCTCATGTTTATTACAGGAAGAGATGCAATTTACATCTGCAGGCATATATTTAACACTAGTTACAGGATGTTTTTCTGCACGTTTTAGAAAAAAGAAGACCCCAAAACAAATAAAACAATCTTGTTTCTAGGTAAACAACATGAGAAAAACAGAATCTTTAGGTGATGCTATCAGCATACCTGTGTTCTGTATGTCTCTGCTTTCCCCATCTGTCCCCCAGCTTTTACACGTTGTAACCTGTGGGTCAATTCCTGCCAGATTTGACAGGAATGTTATAGTCCAAAAAATGCTACATTGCTGTAAATATCACAAAAACAGATGTCTGGAAAGAAGAGAAAAAGACATATGAGGGCCTCTGTTGTGGAATAAGTTAGCGGTGGGAGTTTCCCCATCAGCAAACAAAAAAATCATGCTTGAGTTCATTCCTGAGATACAAATATAAGCTTTACTGATTTTTGTTGCTCTCAAGACTGGTTTTGTGATGATTTTTTTATTATGAGCTCTTTTCTCCCTTGAACCCAAATATCATGACAACATATACGAGTTTCATTTAATTACAGGATGGCACATGTGACAGAAAAGCAGGGTATATGTAACATAATGTAACTTAAACACTGGTTCTCTAGCAACCTGAGCAAATTGCTGTTTCTGTTTCATTCCTTTCACTGAATTACTAATCTCCTGTCTTCTGAAAATGCATTAGGATGATCATCGCCATCTCAACCAGTTCATTGCCCATGCTGCTCTTGACCTCGTAGATGAGAACATGTGGCTTTCTAACAACATGTATTTGAAGACTGTGGACAAGTTTAACGAATGGTTTGTTTCTGCTTTTGTCACAGCTGGACATATCCTTCCCTGTTCTCTTTCCTTATCTTTCTTTAAGAAAAGCCTTTTCCCAGAAAGAGGTAAGTTAGATAAAGTGAGTTTGGAACAGATTTCTCTGGTTATTCCCTATTATTGTTAGAGTTGTCAGCTTCATGAAGAACTGTACTGGGAAGCACTGCAGCTGTTTAAAACTGATTTTTACCTTTGTAGGAGCTAAAATAGCACAATGAAATGAGGAGCTCACATGGAGTAAAGAGTTATGAGAGGTTCTGAGCAAGCTTGTATGATTCTCTGCTCCCACCCCTTTGACCATGCTGGAAAGGAGAAGTGGCAGTGACACATTGGCCTGGTGTCAGTCACTCCAATGGTGAAAATGCAGTGCCAAGGCTTGGTATTATGTACAGATAGTCCTAGAACTGTTTGTTGTGAAACATTTGTTACACGTAGCAAGTAACACTGAATGTCATTGTAACTTCAGGGGTTGCTTGCAGACGTGCAGAGAGCATCATCCACAGTCAGAATGACACAGTTTCATCCATATTCAGAATTACATAGTTTTAAAAAGAACAATTTTGGATAGAGAGGTAATTATTTTCAAATAGGGGGATGTTAAAATATAAATGTAATGCTTTCTAAATTTCATTGCTTCAATTACTTCTTTAAATGCCTCCTCCTAGGAGTCACTGCTATTTCATGTACAGCTAATCATTTTAGGTATATGCCGAATCAGGTGTAAATGCTTATCTCAGTATACGTTACATGTCTCTTTTCTTTATAAAAGTTTTATTCTCCTTAATTACTGTACATATGAGATTTATAATGCTTCATGATGTAAGGCAAGAAGATGGAATTAAGAACTTCTTTACTGATGTATATGAGTTGTATATAAAGGTAAGAATTCATTTTTTATGGTCTTGCTGCAGTACTTTTAAGCGTGTTCTGCTGTACATGCTCAGGCACAGCTGTATTAGCATGTTTTCTCTTGGGGGCCTGTACAAACACCTGTGCAGTCCACATCAGCCAGATGCTAACATGTGACACAAAGGCTGTATTTTCCATTAAACAGAACAGATTTTTCAAAATTGTTATAAAGCTCTTTTAGAATTCCTCACTCTAGTCCAGTGATTTTTTTGTAGAATATATTAGAATGGTTTAGGTAGGAAGGGACCTTAAAGACCATCTAGTTACAGCTCCCCTGCCATGGGCAGGGACACCTTCCCCTAGACCAGATCGCTCAAAGCCCCATCCAGCCTGGACTTTAACAGCTCAGGGGAGAGGCATCAACAGCTTCTCTGGGCAACAGAGAAGTTGTGGGGCAACTCCTTGTGATGCATTTTGTGCTAGTATTGTATAATTAATGATGATAATAAAAGGAAAGGACTGTTCTACAGAGCCTGGTAGCTTTGCTCTCAGAACACATAGCCCCTGTCCTCAAATCCTGGTGGTACTTCCACTAGATGGGGTCATGGCAAACAGTCATGGGAAGCATCACCCTCTCAGCCTCCTGTGGGCACTCAAACAATCCTAATTTCCAGCAGTGTGATGGATTTGTTCTGAGGAGCTGGTGCTAGGGGATGATGGCTCTGCATATATATGCCGAGAATGCTAGGGCCTGGAAAGCAGGGACTGTTCAGGAATTCTGTGCTCTTAGTGGCACTAAATAGGCTGAAAGCTAGTTGTAGATGTCACCTAAAATGAGATTTTCCAGGGCTGGGCATTGTACTTACTGATGAGTTTTTCTTCTCTCCCCAGTTTGCAATGAATCCATTTTATGAACTCAATTCTCCCATTCGATCCACTGCCTTTGAAAGGAAAGTCCAGTTCCTTGGGAAGAAACACCTTTTGAGCTGAATAAATACATTTCCTGAGTGAGTGCTTTTTCCCTACTTTCTTGATTGTTTGAACTATACTTTTGGTTAGTCCCCTGCATGTTTGATATTCATCTTTTGAAGACTGACTAATTGGATGCTGAAGCAGCTTTTTCTTTTGCCGATATAGATTAAGAACAGCCAAGCTTCTCTGGTTAAAGTGTGTATCTCAAGAAGTTTCCTTTTATGTGGTATGAAAACAAAGTTTTAAACTGTCAGAGGCTGCAGAGGTACAAAAGAAGAAACTGAGACATTTGGGTGTCAATGCATATGCGAAGTGTAAGCCTGTCACAGGGTGGGAGGAAATCACCTAAATGCAAAAGATGTCGCCAGTCATCTGGTTTAATATGGGCAAAAGGGAATTCTTGACTGTTTGGCCTAAGTGCTTAATTTTATTATAAACTTTCCTACTTGTATTTCTTCACTAGAGAACTCACTCTGCAGACTAACCAGACTAACATAATACTTTGTGGTAGTAAATCAGGCCTCTATTTATTAACATGTAATTGTATGTATAAAAAGTGCTCAATAAAAAGAGAATAGATCAGAAAAGCTCTGTCTCCAGTATTTCAAGAAATTTTGAGAAAAACCCTTACAGTTTGAAAGTGTGTCGTTTCAGATTTTCCATATATTTAGTGCAATACATATTTAGCTGCAGTGTTCCATCAATGAATGAAGTGGACCAGAACAGACAGATCTGCCCTGACATTAATTCTAATTCACACACAAAAACACCCCAAAACCAAATTTACAGGTTTAAACCCACATCTTTTCCTGTTATTTCTGCAACTGCTGAAATATTTTTTTTTGTAAATAAATTTAGAGGAGGATCTTTGGACCGTGAAACTCTACTTGTTAGGGCTTCAGAAAGGCATTATTTGGCCTGTCTCCTATTCCATTGCAAAATATTTTAGGAACCATTTTGCAAAACTTAACATCATTCTAAATCAGAATTTTTAAATAAATCATTTGGCATATATGTACCTAATAGTTTGTTTGGCATTACAGTCTTTTAAGTATTCTGTTCTGTTCTGCAGCAAATCTGTATAAGCTATCTTCTTGTACTTTTAAAAAAATGTCTGAAAAGTAATTTCCAAAGGAAGTGGCACGCTGTTCTAAGGAAATACATTTGCATACTCTGTATAAAGAGACTGCATGTGTATGTGCTATAAATGTACAGTCAGTCATTATTTCTGCACTTACTGCTAAATTGTCACTGTAAAATGTTCCATGAGAGAAAAGAACATGATACAGAGGTTGCAATGTTTATCTGAAATAAAATATGGACTGATGTAGTATGGATGGCTGTTGAGTATACTTGAAGTGATTTAGAAGAAAACTAGATAACCACAGTAACACTACCTGGTGGGGTAGCCAGTGAAGATGGGAATACTTGTCTTTGCAATGTTACTGCATACAAACTGCACTGTACAGCACTTTGATAATGTTATGTAATTTTATATAAATCAACCTTTTTTTTCCTGTATACATGGAAATAAC
Organism: Pomatostomus ruficeps; assembly: GCA_013400735.1. Taxonomy (NCBI): domain Eukaryota; kingdom Metazoa; phylum Chordata; class Aves; order Passeriformes; family Timaliidae; genus Pomatostomus; species Pomatostomus ruficeps. The sequence continues at coordinate 25,745 of VYZT01019926.1, read as the reverse complement.
AGAAACACACCTGAGGTAAAGCATTCTTGATCATATGATAAGGAGCCACCGAGCTGCAGTTTCTGTTTTCTGCCTCGTCCCCTGTAGCATGGTGGTTGGAAAAAAACCACTAAGAGTTAAGATTCACTGAGGAAATAATTAAATTAAATAATCCTAGACATAGCAGGAAGAAAAGGCTTGGGAAATACAAAGGACTAGTGCTAACAGTTTCCACCACTTTTAGAAACTACATTTTGTATAATTGTATTTGTTGCTGAAGTAGGACATTAAGTAAAATGAAAGCGTTTTCTCTCTTGCCTGATTTCTGAAGGTAGTTAGCCAAACGGAGCCTGTTCTTATGCCCCCCTCACGTCTTTCCCTCTTTCTTCTGAATATAGGAATTGTAGATGGGAAATGCAGTCTCAGGTCCACCTAGGCTTTATGAAAACAGACTTACTGGCCACAGAAATGGAAGAATTATGTCCTAACTCATCACCTTTGTCATTATAGTTTGTGGTTCAGGAGCATAGTTCTGTCTTGTGACAGAACTATGAAGGGCCTTGTTGAGGTAGCTCCAAGTCCTCTGTAAATGGATGAACATTTGTTTATGCTTTAGTTTGTGACTCTTCACAGTCAGCTGAAAGACCACTAGCTGAAGTAATGGGTGAAAATTACCTTGTGATCAGCTAAAGTCACAAATCCGCTCTAGGTTTGAAAGCTGCAGTTCCAGCATGCTTCAGTGAACAGTTTCTCAGTGAAGAGACACCTCCTTTGCAAGGATTATCTTCTTACCTTCTCAGGGGCTTAAGAATAAGAATGCAAAACAAAGTCTGTTGCAGTACAAGAAAACAGAGATAACCTGCATTATGCAATAAAGGCAATAAAAATTATATGAGTTAAAGGGTAAATATAGTCGTTCAAAAATCAAGCATAAGGAGATGAGAACATTAGCATAAGCTAATGTGAATCAACCTTAATAAATCTGGGCTGGAAATGCAACTCAGAATCCACTTTCTACAAGGTTCTATTACTGTTTAGGTAACCTGTCAGATAACATGAAGATCCATTTGAGGTATGGAGCAGCTGTTGAAGCAGCTTCTGTACGCCTTGATACAGTTTGCTGTGACATGAGATGTCAGCTGTCCTAGGCAGTTTCTTCTGCCCCTTCCCATTCTTCTCTGCTCTAACAAGCATAGCTTTCAGCAGTCCCACCAGTCTGCCACAACAGTAGTTTTTTCCTCATTTTATAGGACACCTGGAACTGCATACATGTTACACAGTATGCTCTGTCAATCTACAGACCTCCAGATACTGCTAACAGGACCCCCTAATATTTTTGGTCTGTTAGCTCTTGAAACAAATCAGTGAATTGAAACATAAGCCTCAAGAGCCTACCTTATGTCCATATGGAATGATACTAAGCCTTTAAAAAGTACAGACATTAATGTTGCTTATTAAGTATTATGATTTTATACCTGTCACTTACAACTGCTTGTCAGAAGATTTTTGATTCTGCAGGCACTCAGTAGTTCCTCCGTGAGACCAACTCCTGATCATAATTCCTGTACTGTCTTATTTACTACAGCATGTACACACCCCTTTACCCTTACTAGCCACTTTTGTGATTAGTGTACAGTTGTGGTACAGCAGCTGCCAGGGCATGAGTAGTACACTTGTATGGGATTATGTTTTAACTTGATTAAACCTACTTCTCAGATGGAGTCTTAGTTACATGGAAAGGGGACAGATGGGAAAGCACAGATGGACGCCTGGGCACAAGAAAGACCACAGTGGTTCGTTCCAATCCTTCACTTTTCCTTTTAGCAATCTTATTTGAATGTATCTATAGTACTCTAGCCACAGTATCTTCACCTCCTGCTTTGTTTAAACCTTAAACTCTGCTAAAATGAATGTTAAAGGACACTTCAAGTAGTAAGGCAGTAGTTTTACAACAATTTTATGTCACTAGTTTTGTAGTCCCTAACACATGCAATCTTCATTTCTAAAGCTTTTTGCTCTCTCATCCTAAGATTAAGAGGGATTTAGCTAAGATTTTCTTCACAGATCTTTTCATTCATTGACTAGAAATTAAATGTAACAGAAGTAGCAGTTCAACCTATATTTAACTGCTCAGGGATTGAAGTTTAAAACACAGTTCTCTTGGTGTACATGCAGGACTGCAAGAATGAATCAAATTTAGGAATGCACAAAAGGTAAAAAGATGGCACTTTTAAGCAGGAGTAGGAGATCTGCAGAGTAAAGTTGTCCTGGACAGGTTCAAGCGAGAACACAATACATTCAGAAAAGTTTACTAAGAGCAACAAGAAGGGTTTGTTTTTGCGAGCTTTACTTCCAAATAATTACACTGGGTACAGATTGATCAGAGACTTTTAAGATAAAATGCTTGCTGGTAATGTACTCTCAAGAAAGGCTTTTCTATTGGAACAAAAAAGTTGCTGGACAGAAAGCAGTTGTTTAATCAATGACATGGCCTGTCCTGCAGCCTCAGACTTTCTTCCTCAGACTACATGTGCACGTGTGCCTGTCAGCCATCAGATTACAGACAGAAGTAATAACATACTAGCAATTTTGCTGTTGCAAGGACAGTGGTTACTCTGAGAGCCAATACTGAACAATTTCTCATACAAGTATTCTACCACCTAAACTGCACCTGAAAGCCTCAAATACACCCGTAGTTTTGTCTGCATGACTGCAAAACAGACTGTCCATTAAATACGGAATTTGTTCCTGTTCATTATTATGTAATAAGTTCAGTAATATAAACGACATTATCTTAAATGTACAAGTCCGTATCCTAAAATTGCAATTTAAATAAGGATCAAATTCAGCTCAAACACTATCTATAGTTATATACCTGTATTAGGGCTGAAGGCTGTCAAAACCTACTGTAAGTCAAGAGCTTCCTGAGTTCTCTATGTATTGCCAATCCTTAAAATCACAGTGCAGATACTACTGGTAAACACATTCATAGCTCAGGTTAACAGGAACAAGTAGTTTGGAACTTCTAAGGCTGTACACTAGGAGTTTTCCTAAAAAATTATCATAATGTGGATCCTTTCAAGTGTGATTAAAGCTGACTGAATAAAGCATTTCTTTTCAAAAAACAGTTATACTTCAGTTACTCAGATTTCTCACCTTATTGATCAGAAACATACTAGAACAGACTTAAGGCAAAGACACACATTAAAAATGATCAGTATTTTGCATTAAACTGCTGGAAAAATTAGTGCAGCATTAGAATAGTAGATGGGGGAAAATGAACATTAAATATGTAGGATATTTGTAGGATATTTATTTCCTACTTAAAACCTACACAAATGACAGCAACATTAGGCAATTAGAAGACCTGGAGGCAATTTATATTAACTTACAATAACCACATTAGAGATGAAGTACCACTCACAGCAAAAGAAATGTAGTGAGACTGAAGTTTAATATCTAGCATTGTTAAGAAACTGACATCTAATGAAACAGAAGTAGAATGCCGATTTCATAAAAATATACACATATAAAAGTATCTTTGTGCCTGAATTCCAGAACAGCTTCTCCAAAGTAGTGCTTCTAGAACTTTCAAGTTTCAGTTATATTCAAAGTATTTGTCATTTGAATAAAGTTGGCAAATTACATTCTTATATTATTTTTTTACTTGACATCTTCCTAAACAGAAAGCATCACTAATTCAGTAATGGGTCACTCATGAATGGAGATTTTTCTTTTTCTCCCCCATGAAAGCAGCAGAATATTACGATTTTAATATTAGAGTGAAACCCATTTGTTATTTTATCTACTACACCTTTCCCATTCTTTTATAGAGCAAGCTAGTCAACAGTAATTTGGCAAAAAGAAATTTAAGTCAACAACAAGATGAACTGGGTTTTGGTTTCCGATGAAGGTTTACTGTATCTGTTTGAATAAAGTGATCTGATCGATCTTCAGAGGCTAGAACTCTTCTAACAGCTTCTTCAAAGGCTGCTGCAACGTTAGTGGCATCTTTTGCACTCGTTTCAAAATAGGGATGGTTGCCATTATTCCTGCACCAGTCTTGGGCTTCTTCTGTAGACACTTGCCTTTCATCAATATCAACTTTGTTACCCAGTATCACAAATGGAAAACTTTCAGGCTCCTTGACATCTGCATAATAAATGAATTCTTTCTTCCAGTTGCTTAAGTTTTGGAAGCTTTGAGAGTCATCCACGCTGAACGTCAGCAGACAACAGTCAGAACCTCTATAGAAAGGAGTCCGCAAGCTCCTGAACCGTTCCTGACCTGCTGTGTCCCATATCTGCATTGTAACAAAATGTCCATCGACTTCCAACTCTTTATTTAAGAATTCCACACCTATTGTATGAAACAGCTGTGCATCAAACTTGTTGGTGACGTATCTGTTCATAAGGGAACTCTTCCCAACTCCACCATCTCCTAGCAGTATTACTTTAAGGAGCGATGATTTTGCTGCCATTGTTACCGGTAAAGATCCTCCTGGTTTCCTAGACCTGTAAAGATTAAGGAAATCATTTGAAAGGACAGTAGCTGTGAGCAGCAAATTTTGCACACAGAAATATCTAGAATGTGTTTTAAAATCTACCAACATCAAGCTTCATGTACAAAACCAGGACTCCACTAAACAGGTGAACTGTAGATACACTCCAGTAAGAATACCCACTCAATACCACATTTAAGAGGTGTCTCTTCCACAGACTGCAGTCTGCATCTAAGCAGTATGCTGCTTAAATTACTGCTCTGTCATGTAGAACTCTTTAAATCCCCAAACCCTTCAAACCACCCCGCTTTGTGCTGAAGGAATATCCTATCACATTCAGCAAATGCAATGATTCATTTATGTTCACTGGAAAAGGTTCATGGAAAAAAGTGGAGTGAGAGAATTTTATAGAGCATGTGCCTTGACCTAGTCACTTCAGTGCTGTATTTTATTACCAAAGTTATTTTTTAAACCAATGCACTAGGAACACAGTTATCTATAGAACAAATGCAAATGCTGTCATTTTATTTAGACAAGCATTTAATAGTTTGTAGTTTACTCCTTACAGAACAGCACTGATGAATGGAATACTATTAAAACTACCACAAAAGTAAATTTGCTGTTGCTACTTCAGTGATACTCAAAATGCCAGATACCGAGGCCAAGCCTACATTGACAGTTCAGTTAGGAGGTGTCAAAGTCCCATAGTAAAACTGTCAAAAAGTCTGGAAGTGCTAGTGAATAGTCTGGTTGCCAGCATGGGAATGGCAAATTAGTGACAAAGAAGGCTTCTTAATGGTCTTAAAAAGAAATTTTTAAAAAAATCCTTTAGCACTAAAGTAGTTTGCTCATTAGTGCTTTATACCCAACCTTTGTCCTCACAACTGTAGTGTCATCTAATACTGTAAAACGGTGTTTTAATTGCTTGGGGGCAAAGTTTCATTTTAAGAAGCACAAACTGAAGTTTCTGTATGAGGAAAACTGTGTTCCTAAACCTGCCTGATAGCAAAAGAGCTCAAAGGCTTCAGCCCAAACAGGCTTTTCTGAAAACCGCATCTATTTAAAATGGAAATGGGTCATAAGTTGCCTGGTTCGTCTCTTTCTTTGAAGGAAGGAATGCGGTCTTGCTAGTTGTAATTAGCACTACTGGCATATACATCACCCACAGTGTGGCTGCAGAATTAGTACCTGACACAAGCTGGCGTGAGAGTCATATGACTCTGTGCCGCCTTACAATAAAGGCCTGCAGTAAGAGTGAGAAATTTCAGGAATTTTTTATACAGTGACTTTCCATCTTTGAATATTTGCTAGACATAATCTACAGTAAGACAGAAGGAGCAGTTTGAAGCCTCAACACAAAAAAGCTTCAAAACACAAGGAACTGACTGCTTCCATTAAAAATTTGTTCAGAACAAATAATCTAATTCATTCATACTGTGTAATTAAAAACAATGTTTATAAAGCCTTAATTCTGTACAGGTTTGTATAATAACGTTAAAACTGCTTAGAAGCTACAAGCAGATTGTTCATTTACCCTTCAGAGAGCTATGGGATAACAGCTGTGGCTCAGGTTATGAACACATACATTTTAATGCATGTGAAAAGCCTTATTACAGTCACACCGGCACAAGAGTTACAGGTTTATGCTTAACTCTTGAAAATGGTTCACTGTATTCATTTATGTCCCCAGTTTCTACACCAGTAAATAGGAGCTGCTTCTTAATAAATAATGCTTTCGTGGGAACAGAGGGTACTGAATGTTCTCCTGTTCTTCCACTCCAGCGTAGGGAACAAGCTACAATTTATTTTTCCAGTCCTGCAGAAATCAGAAGTTCCCTTAAAGACACAATGCGAATAAATAACTGGCTTAAGTAGTTCTGACTGGTACTATGCACTCTTTTCTTTAGCTTCTGCATTTTTATCAATGGCAGTTATTATAATGAAATTGTCCACAAAGCCACATTTTAAACAAAATACATGTAAGGAAACTCTCAACAGTTTCTAGTACTTTGTGCATCTAAAACCTGCAAAGTTAATTTGCACAATTTCAACTATGTGGGCCATTCCAGTGAGGTCTAAGAGACTGATGACCATAAAATTAGTTTTACTGGGCAGACAATTACAGACCAACCATAAACCATTAAAAGTGGACTAAACTGGTACTTTCACACAAAAGCTACAGGAAGAGTCTTGCACTATTCTGTTATCCATGATGTTGCAGGCAACATTGCTTTTCAGGACATTCAGTTTCCACAGCAGAAGCTGTCATGCTAGGCTAGAATTAAGTATTTGTAAAGTTCTTAATCCAAAATAATGGAATATATATTTGATCATTTAAATAGAGGCTGACAAATTGTATCTGAAGCAGCAAAGACGCACGTTTAAAAGTATTAACAAGTATTTTTGCTTGAAAGCAGCGAAGACTTTATACATTTACAGCTTTATTACTATGTAAGGGACTCATCTGCAGCCCCACTGATAATGTAATTTAGAGTATGTGCTGAACCAGAGTGGTATTTTTCAGAACAGTAGGCTGCTGTGCTTTTTTATGCTTGTGCATCTTTAAAGAAGGAAGTTAAGGTATTTAAAAAGTTCAATTTTTGTAATTGTTTTTCCTAAAGTTAGGAAGCCTTAACACTCCAACAAATAAAACAATGATAAAATACTTAAGACACTACAAGAATTAATGTTACTTCTGCTATTATACAATTTATCTGTGTAATGTGCTTTTTGACAATGTTTTTGGAAAGGATAGTTAACATCCAATATGATGTTTCTGAAGATTTATTATCTTAATTGTTCAGTTTAAATCATCATTCATCATCTGAAAATAAAAGCTTAATTCCTAATGTGCATCTGATTGTTTTAGCCAACATCAGGAACTGCAAGACAGTACAGAATTACAGGTAACTATTTGTTCCAGTTACTCCTTAGTGAGCTACACAATTAGTTAATGTAAAAGTAATCTCAACCTAGGAGACAAAGGGTCTGTAACAAGAGTAATTTTCCCTCATGTTCTTCAATCATTTCAATACTCAAAGAAAGAGCAAATAAATAAAAAGCAGCCCCACTCTGGTTCATTTTGATAACCACTTCTGAATTGCTTCCACTAACTGAGAAGGATTCCAGTGCTTAAATCACTGACTTCAATATTTCTGTTAAAAGCAGGGAACGTTTTCTACTAAATATAACTTCTAACATGATCATATACCTTAATATAAAAAGGCAAATTAATTGTTGCCTTTCCGGATGTCCCTTTTAAACAGTGAAATGAATTGCAAATCAAATATTTCTATTATCAGTCCAAATACTTGTTGTCGAAATGAAAGACAAAAAGCTAAGCAATCTCAGAAAAATCAGTTTGCATTACAAAATCCAGTCCTGCAAAGCTTAGCAAAATACCACTGCCTTGTCCAGTCTATCCATCTAGATTGTCTTATTTCCATATGTCAGCTTAGTATCTGTCTTTATTTTGAGTGCAAATATGCTTAGGTACAGCTCTCAAAGAAAAGCAAGATTCTTGGTCTAGAAAACCATAGCAGCAACATGTAAACTCAAGTCTAGGAATTTGTCCTTTTTTACTATAAAAATAATTTCATAGATCAAGGAGGACCTGCTCCTGCCAGACCACTGAAGACTGAAGACAAACGCTGGACTCAAGTTCTGTCTATGGAGAAACAGTGGTAGCCAACACAGTAACTGCACTGTGTCTATAATGTCAGCAAGCTGCACCCCCGTGTAAAGTGTTACACAAACCAAGTCAATTGGACCTATTTACAGTTTCGTTTTTACCACACTGATACCAGCCACTGCAGCACACCATTAAAAACCCAAAAAAACCCCACACATAGCAACTGAAATCTCACCTCCACTCCCCTTTTTTAAATAAGGCAAAGAAGCCTGGATCTATTGTAATATCACCACTGAACTGCCTCAGCACTTTTGAAGAAACAGATGTAAGGGACACTTCTAATTTCCAGAAAATTGCTTCTCCACTTGTATTTACTTTCTAACTTGGAAACAGGTGAGAAAATTTGTTTCAGTTATCGCTGTCATTCAGTAGTCACTGATGAACTACCTGCTATACAAGACCAAGACTAAACCTAAAGGTTTTCTTGAGGATATGTGGTGCACTGTCCTTTAACTGAAGCTGTTAAAGGTAAGACAGACTCAAGTTTGTTCCAACTAATCATGTTTACTTGCAACCTAATATGCTATCAGCCAAGACTTACTGAAAAATGAGGCCATCTTTGATTTAAGAAAAAACACTAAAGTTACAGACAAGCAGAATTAGCAGTTCTACAACCAGCATAACACTGACCATGTTTCATAACTTCCTGTCAACTAACACATTATCCTCAAATTTACACATATACAGCACATCCATTTCAGTTTTGAAGCTTATTCAAATTTTATTTGCCAAGCCAGCATATTTTGTTAAACCACTGGTATCAGATTAAAAGTTTAAAAAGGCACACCACTGCAAGTATTTTGACTGAAAAGAACACTTGCCTTTCAATAGAAATGTAAACTCCCTCCCTCATTAGTAGTTGTTTTTTTCACACAAACAAAGCATTTGACAATAATTGCCAGGCTAGCACAGAAAACATAGTTTGTTAGTTAGAGTAGCCCCTCAAAGAATGACATTAATTGCTTCTCTGTGAAATGTCTGAAAAGAAGTCCCAAGAATTACAAGAGTTGCAACAGAAAGGGCAGAATTCAAAACTACATAGTTTTCAACACTTACTGTTTGTGGAGTTTTTACATCTCTCAGCCCTCAATCACTACAGTGGTTAAACTTGTTGCCTATAGCAGATCTGCAAGTTTCCAAAAATCTGAAAAGAAAGGACAGAAGCACATTTTCTCACTTTTCTCCCCTTAGCCAATCCTTGTTCTTATATTTAGGAGGTAGTGGTTTACACCCCAGTCAATTAAGTGGCACAAGAATGTTTTTTTAGTGCTTAGAGAGGCCACAAGCCTGTTTGACCTTGAAAGACTTTCCTCTCAATTCAAAGGAAAACATCCAGATATGAAGTCAAGATGCTACAGGCTTTGTACTTTTGAATGTGTTAAAAGCAGAGACATTAGTCAGCCTCCAAATGGACCCTCCCCTCCACGGGGCATTGACTAAGAGCCCGGGATCAGGAACACCCCTTTCCTGACAGCCACTTGTTAGCTGCCTGGAAGCCCTTCAGTCACACAGCTTTACCTACCAAGGTCCTAATCTCCTTGCAAGTCCTCCTTCCTGCATCTGTGATTTCACCACTGCACTATGAGGATAACCTGTCAGCAAATTATCAAACATCTATCCAAAAGAAAACACAGACTATCTGAAATTGCCTCTAGTTGTACGCAGCTTAGACATGCTTGATGTAACACCAGAATATCACTAGAATTTACTTGTAATTTCTCATATGAACCCAACCCAAAATGAACTGTCCTTCAGCTGTTGCCACTCACTTGGATACCAAAAAAGTTGTATTTGGGGTTCCTTTGTAAGGTTGTTTTTAACTCCTATGAAGCTCAGGATTCTAGTTCAAGCAGTTGCCTGGCATGACTCAGGACTATTAAAGAACCAGTGGCCAAGGGAAGGAATCCTGAAGTTCACATAACCCTTGGACCACAGTATCATTCCAGTACCTACTGCCAGAATCACTTCATTTATTCTAACTTCTAGTTAGACACAAAGTCAATCAGCAAAATTTGTCAGGAGAAATATCTACCAATTTAATCTCTCTGCCAATTTAATCTTGCAGAAGCCTAACCTTCACTTCCAACCTCATTCCCTAAGTTCAAGTAGCATGAGCAAACTTACTTATTCGGATTTAATCAGAGTTGACATTTCTCAGCAGGTCACACTTAAGCATCTTCCAGCTTAAATATTCCAATACTTTCAGCCAACTTCAAAACACCCTTCGGTGCTGCTGCTCCTGGTCGAACATTGCTAACAATGCCTGAGCTATTTGACATTCTCCTTGCAACCTACTTCTCTATTACTGCTTCCACTCTTTCAATAACTTATCCAGCAATTATTTCTGCTCAAATATGCTCATCTTTCTCCCTTGCATTAGTTTCCCTTTTCCTTCAGGGAATCTTAGTAATAGCAGCCTCTATTGGTACAAGGCTACCTTGCACATTCATATTCTTCCCTGTATAACTCTTGTGACTAAAGCCCATCCCTAAGGCACTAAGTGGGTTACACTGTACCAGGCCAACATACTGTCTGCTCTGCAGAGAATGAAAACGAAAACAAAACACAGAGGAGAATGAACACTATTAAAGAAAAAAAAAAAAACCAGAACAAACCCTAAGGACTTCTTATAAGCCTTTTGCTGGAAGTTTTTATGTAAAATTCCAGTCCTAAGGAGGTGGAAGATCTGTTTCCCATGGTTTATTACCAAATTGACACAAAATAAAACAAAGTTTGAAATCTAAATATCTTTTTTGACCCCCTGCAATTTTTTCCACATATTTGCAATTTAAGAAACTGATGGTGTTTGGGCACTCAAAAGCAAAACAAGGACTGCTAGAACTTTTTTTTTTTTAATACACACTGTTTCTTTTTAACTTTATGGAAAAGGCTTTACTAAAATTAAGACAGCAACAACATACAACCTGAATGACAGAGAAAAGTAACAGTTCATTATAAATTGGATGTTGGTATGAAACACAGATATAGCTGTACCATCCTTTGGTTAGGTTTCTCTGAAAATAAAAGTGCTAAAAAAAATAGTTTTGGATTTATTTTGGATATGTCTGCTCTCCCTCCCGTCTGCCATTACACCTTGTTACCTTCTAAGCTACTAAAAAGTCATGGAAAAACACTTTAAAAAAAAAAACAAACCAAAGAACCCCCACCACACACAGCCACCCTTGCTCTAAAAAAAGCAAGCACTGACAACTTCAGTGTTGCACAACACTTTAAAAGTAAAGACAAATAAAACCCACATGCTTATTTAGTATAGCTGTAAATTACTGTAGACAAGAAGGAAAACAACATGTAGGATGGAAGGCTGCATGGCAGCTATCTGCACACAAGCATTTTAACTCCAGAACTAAGCCAAGAAGTTCCCTACTTGACTGTCCCACCCAAGTTATTAAAACTTAAGTGCTCTCTAGCTATCTAGTTATACGTAACCTTGCTATAAAAGCCACTAATGGAGGCTTTTAAAACTAGTTTTCTTGCACTGTTATCCACTCAATTGTTTTGCACAAGTTATATGTAACACTGAATTACTTACACCGAGAGCAGCCTATTAACCACCCAGACGTAAGCGATTCCCAATCCTGGCCCATTCCTATCCCTCCCCTCCCCAGCCATCACCACACTGGAGCCCGCAGAGCCACCTGCCGCCCCTGGGAACTCCCCCGGCCCTGCACAGGGGCTGAGCCGAGCCACTGCCTCAAAAAAGAAGAACTGAAAGCCAAGGGCGCCCTGAGCAGGCGGCCCCTATGCAGCACTGAATCCACTAGGTTGGAAAAGACCTCTGGTATCATCGAGGCCAACTTATGGCCGAACACCACCGTGTCAACCAGCCCACGGCACCGAGTGCCACATCCAGTCTTTCCTTAAACACCTCCAGGGATGGTGGCTCCACCACCTCCCTGGGCAGCCCGTTCAAAGCACACAGCAACGAGAAAAAGGAGGTAACAGGAGCTTTAACATTTCTCTTTTTTTCCAATTTGAAACGTGCTGAGGACACAGGTAAGAAGCCGAGATTCACCCTGACAGACCAGCGATCTTCCTCGGCGCTGAGGAAGCGCTGCGGGGCCGGCGACCGTCCATGCGCCGGCTGGAGCCGCTTCCCAAGGAGCCACAGCCTGCCCCGGAGTCACGGGATCCCGGATCACGCCACATTCCCCGCCAGCCGCACTAGGGAGCGCCCGGGGCCCTCTCCCATCGCGGGCCTGGCCGGGGCTGCCCTCCCGCTCCCTGGAGGCTGCGCCAGAGAACACCGGGGAGCGCGCCTGGGATCTCGGACAGCGGCGGGGGAGCGAGCGGGGAACGCGGCAGCAAGGGAAAGGAAAATAATGCAACCTGACTCGGCTCCAGACCGCGGGAAGGGGACTGCCGCCGCTGCCGGGCGCGCTGGGGAGGCCGATCCCTGCCCGCGGGAAGGGGCTGTCGCCGCTCCTGCCGCCGGTCCCAGTCCCGGGCTGCGCCACCGCCGCCGGGCGCCGCGGAAGGAGCCAACATGGCGGACATGCCGGGGGCGGGGCCGGCACGCCACGTGACACGGCCCGCGCGCCCGGCCCCGCCCATCCGCCAGAGGCCGCGCCCCGAAAGGGGGGGCAGGAGGGGGCGCTTGGTCATCCGGGACCCGCGGGAAGGGGCGGGAGGGGGGACGGCGGGGACAAGNTGGGAACGGCGGGAACAGGGGACAACGGGAAGCGGGAGCAAGGGCAATGGCAACAGGGGCAACGCGCAACGGGAACAGGGAGAACAGGGGCAACGGGAACAGGGGAACGGGGCAAGGAGAACGGCAGCGCCCACAGCCAGGGCAGGGCACGGAAAGGCCAGCGAGGGCCGTACCCCTCATCGATCACTATCGTGCGCCCTCTGAGAGCGTTCCACTGCAAAGGATAACGCTTCTCCGTGCTCTACATGCCCTGCATTATTAAGGCCGAAAATGCCTTTATAAAGTATTTGTAAAGTTATGTATTAAAGGTAGTAGTCTCACTGTGCTCCACACTAAGGGCCCCAGGTATGCAAACTCACAGTTGTAAGGCAGCTTCACTTTACAAGTAGAAACATTTAAAACTGCTTGTGTCAATGAAGGAGTTCATCGAAATACAAAGCATGCTATTTTAAAAAGTAGCCAGGCAATTTTTTTTTTCTGTAGTGATTCAGAGTAACACCAACTTGACTGTTTAAGCCAGATCACAGGGAAAAAAGCTAAAGGAGACAGTGACGAGAGTCTTTTCTGTGCTCTTAAAACCTCTCCACGAGGGCAAAAGATAATTAAAATGAAAAAACCAAGAAATTAAAGAGGTTCCCACATCATCAAGAGGAATAGGTGATGACAAGCATAAGTACACCCATTTGCTCAAGAGTCATCACATGCTTCTGATCATAAGGCAGATGCAATCAGGCTGAAATTGCCACTTGTAGAGTTGTCTTGTTTGGGATCAGATATCAACACGGCCCAAGGAATGGAAAACAAGGTCTCAGTATCATCAAAAGGAGACATCTTCTACTGACAGGAACAGGATTATTAAAAGACAGGCCATGCTAGAGGCAAATCTGATGATACCAGATCCATTCTTTATCTAACAAAGCTGGACTTTGAAAATATTTAAGTACTTTTTTCCTGGAATCTGCATTCATCCAATTCTAGAATAAAATACAAGTAAGTGCTGGAGAGGTAGAAAAGTGGACTTTAAATTATGGTAATTCTAACATATATAAGTTCTGATCAGTTATGGCATTATTTTATGATTTATAAAGAAGAAAAAGCTGCATTTAGAAGTGAAGGAAATAATTAGTCTCTTTTGCACTTAATACCTTTTGGGGAGAAACTGCCATGTTTTTGTTTTGAAACAACACTGGATTTTGTTTTGAAACACATTGAATACATGTGAGGAAATTTAGAATTACAGGATAGTTTGGCTTGGAAGGGACCTTTAAATGTCACATAGTCCAATCACCCTACAATGAGCAGGGGCATCTTCAACTAGATCAGATTGCTCAAAGCCCTGCCACCACCTCTCTGGGAATACTGCTACAGTATTACATCACCTTTGTTGTAAAAAAATTTATTTATAGCCTGAATATAGTCAGTCTGTTCAGTCTGGATCTGTGCTCCTTTCTCATCCTACTGGAAGAGGCCCCACTAAAAAGTCTGTCCGTACCTTTCATATAAGCCCCCTTTTAGGTCCTGGAATGAGGTCTTCACAGAGTCTTCTCTTCTCCAGGCCGAACCACCCTAGCTATCTCATCCTTTCCCCATGGGAGAGGTGTTCCAGCCCTCTGATCATCTTGGTGGCCCTCCTCTGGACCTGCTCCAACCGGTCCATGTTCTTCCTGTGCTGGAGACCCCAGAGCTGGATGCAGCACTGCAGGTGGGGTCTCACTGGAGCAGAGCAGAGGGGCAGAATAACCTCTCTTGACTCGCTGCCCATGCTGCTTTTGATTCTTTCTGGGTTGCAAGTTCACATTGCCAGCTCATGTCCAGCCTCTCATCCACCAGCACCTCCAAGTCCTTCTCCTCAGAGCTGTTTTCAATCCATTCAAATCCCAGCCTGTATTGACACCAGGGGTTGCCCTGACCCGGGTGCAGCATCTTGCACTTGGCCTCATTTATCCTCATGAGGACCCACTTCTTCAGCTTATCCAGATATCTAATTTTTTCAAGTTCTATTTAGAAACAAAATTCTTGAACTTTTCAGATAAGATGTATTTTTACTTTCTTTACATGGGAACATATAAGAAAATAGAAAAGAACCATGGTGTAACCATGGCTATTATGCTTATGATTTTATAGGCATAATGGAGCATTGTGGGGTTACTGTCATGGTTAATACACAAGCATGAGTGCTTGAGGATCAGGAACTGAAGGCCCTTTTTCCTGTGTCCACTCTGTTACATAACCATCTGTATAACAAACCCAAAAGTGCTACAGAACAATCACAAGTTGTAGCACAAATAATGCCACTGCTAGGGCTGGTCACATGAAGTACACCTGCCAGTTCTGAGGTCAGACAGAACATGCCCAGCTAGGATGAGGTTTGCAACACGGGCACCAAAATGACTCCTGTTTAAATTCTGCAGACAGGTAGTGTCCATATGGTGGCTGCTGTGTGTGGGGCTGGCCCTGCCTGAGGCTGCTGCCTGACCATCCCAGTGGCAGGGAGCTGGGCTGGGGCAGTGCTGGTGGGGGCAGCTGCTTCAGATTCCCACTGCCAGCAAGAGCCCCATTTTGGCTCAGACACCGTACAAGCCTGGTGGCCCCGTTCCTGCACCCCCGCTTCTGCACCAATTTCCATTTGACAGCATCTCCCTAGACTTACCCGGTTCTTACTGGAGTTCTGGCAGATTATTGTCACTGTTCCTGCCTTGCTCTTGTTTGGGTGCTGCTGGACAGTGACCCTTTTAACTGAAGCCACTGTCCTTCATGCCTTGTCACCCACTATCCACCCCTGGCTTGCCTCCCCCTGGCCAACATCCCACCCTTCCTGCTCCCACACATGCACCTTCATCTGAAAGCTGACTTTGAACCTTAAGGATTTTGTTCACAGAGGTGTATTCATGAAGTGGTGGTGTTATGTCACGTCAGAGCGAACAGTACAAAAAACACCCAATGGCAAATAAAGGGCAACCTTTTTTGTGTGAGTAGGGGGAATTTCTGTATCAGCAAAGCTCTCTTATATAATAAGAGCTTGTGAATAATACTTTTTACCATCTGTAGTTGGCAAGGAGACTGTGTCCCATCCTGGCAAGTAATGACATGGCCTCAGTAAAACATGACTTTGTCACCTCTTGGCTGAATTACAGCAGTACAAAATAAGGGGAAATGAAGTCATCTGCCTTTATGTCTCTGTTAATACCAGAATGCAGCAAGCCAGCTCCCAAGCAGCCCAAGAAATTATCAAAGTGCTCTTGTTTCTTTCCTTATCTTCCAGGCAGTCAGTGAATTGAGCCATTACACCCTGAAGATTCCCTGAAGAACTGTAATTCAACATATTTGCTCCTTAACCACAGCCTGTTCCCAGCTAACTTTCCTTCTTGGCACAAAAAAAAGAGCTGGTTTTTTGTTTGTTTGTTTGTTTAAGGAGTTGCTCTTTGCTTTAGTAGCAAATGTACATAGCACAGCAGACGGAAAGGAACACACTTTAAATGAAAAATAAACACAAATTTTCTTTTGGTTTTGAAAAGAAGAAAGAGTTATAAACAATGAATGGCAGTTGAGTACCTCCCTAAAAAGTGCTCAGTAAAAGGGATATGACAGAGCTAGGAAAGGCACCTGACAGAACAGAAGGAAGTAGATCTGGCAGTGGATCTCTAAGAAACCAGAAAGAGTTTTGTTACTGGTGTTAACGAAGCAACATTGACTATAATTAATAGAGCACTTCAGATATAGAATAGTATCTTTGTTTCTACATTTAAAGTAGTGTGAAATTCATTGTTAATTTTGCTTTCATGTTCTTAAGATATGTATCACAAGTTCTGCAGCTACAGGCTGCTTGATCTTTGAGGGCAATTTATGTTTAAGACGTTATTGCTGCTGTTAAATCACAGGATTGAAGAAGCAGTTGAATTTACAGCATCTCTGGAAAACCCCATGGAGACAAATACAGACTTTAGCCTTGTTCAGCATACATCTGTCCTGTACTTGTGGGGATCACCTCTAATGTCACGCTTCTTGGAGGAGTAGTAGCACGGACATGCTAAACATCATACCCAGATTAATTGTCTCTGCTTTAAAAATTTAAGAGATCTTTTTCTCACATGGAATGAACTGGAAAAAAAAAAAAAAAAAAAAAGAGAGTTCAACAATATAAAAGAATCTCACTTTTCAAAGCTTTTCTTTTGTTTCTGGACTCTCTGCTCCCTGTACTCCAGTGACCTACACCCTCCTGCTGCTGTACACACTATTTAGTTGCAAGTTGGCTTTTTAAAGACATTTTGAGACAAAGCATATACTCTTAGCCAGTCAAATGTTTTAAGCCTGCACATTTAGTGATGGGTAGTTCAAAAGAAAATTATTTTACGTATTACGTCACAAATGCAGTCAGTGTTACAGATTCAAGTTTTACCCTTGAAATATATTCTGTCTAAAACACCCTCCATGCCTTGTAATATTTCCCTTTGTCAAGATAAAACTTGCATGAGCTCCACATTACTGGAATGGCGTCAAAACCAACTGCAGGCAGAAATTATTTTTAAGTTGTCCTCTGCTACATGGTGTTCTGACACAGCACAGCACTGGCACAAAGCTCTTCTCAACAGGACCATGACCTTCAAAATGACTGCACACAATCCTGTGCTTACTGTGATCCACTAACAAAGGAGGGTTTGCTTTCCTGTAGTTTCACTGAAAGCTAACAATAATACTTTACACAAATGTACTCCCTCTCAAGCAGGACTACTTGTAAGCCTCAATTCCAGCACACAAGTAAGTAAGGGCTGGGAAGGAAGGCCAAGTAGTAACTGCTTGGTTACAGAGTTGAACACTGGGAGTCAGGCCTAAAGCTTTAATGTGTATTTTACATCAGTGCAATTCCCCTAAAACACACATTTTTACATGATAAAAATCTAAGTAATGCCGCTGAAAGTTAACTGTTAACACTTTACAGAATGGAAAGATTTTTCTTCTTTTTTTCAGTAGAATAGTTTCTCTTTGCAACATCAGGTTAAACATAATTTTCCACACATACACATAAAGGCCTGTCTTTCAGTCCTGGCTGGCTTTTAATTCAGCAACAGCGATTTTCTCATCTTATGCCCCAGCTCCTTCCTCTGAGAGGTCATGCAGCTCAGCCCAGAGGAGCTGACCAGCCTCAGCTGTGTCACAGTCAGATGGGTGCAGAACTGCCCTCAATTCCTCCAGCAAATACTCTGCTCTGCTGATACATTTTAACCTTGAAGTGCTAAATGCCTGCTGTGCATTTGTAAAAGATATAGGTCTCTTACTTTAGTGAGAAGAAATTTTTTTTAATAAACACTTCTAGTAAACACTCAGTGAGAATCCTGTTGACTCTGGAACAATGTATAAAAACTTCTGCTATTGGATTTCCTTCTATTCATTGTTTGTGGGTAATGGGCACTATAAAAAAACATTAATTTTCTCAGTTCAGGACAGATGTCCCAGTTGCACAGAGGATATCCACTCAAGAAAGTTATTAACACCTATTTATTTTATTTATTAAATAAAGATTAAGCCAATAATATATTTACATCATTTTCTAAAATAATCCATTGTCTGATCCTGCATTATTTTCTCTGCAGTAGCAGGACACATCATCTTACATCGTAAATCTGGCCTGTGTACTGATGGACTGTCACATATCCTGTTTTCCTTCCTACAGTTAAATAAAAACTAAAGCAGAATTTCATTCTTGCTTTCATTTGCTAGCTGCTTTCTCCCCTTTTAATGCAGTATTTTCTCTCTTTTTTTCCTGTTAGAAACCACCTCTCAAACCAATTTAATAATTAACACTTCAAAAAGTGATTTAATCAAGGACTGAATCTATGTTGAACATTCTGCAATGCACACAAGTATGTGAACTGCAGTTTTGGAAACAGTTTGTTTACTGTAAATGACTTATGTTCTGTGAAAGAACTCTCCTGAAGATAAAAACAAGTCCAAGTATCTAGTTCCTTCCGGAAAAAAACTGCTGCACTTAAAATACTTTTATTGGATTTACTAGTAAATATTCCACTCAGATACAGTGTAACCATTTCTTCACTTTACCCTTTTATTTCTTTACATATTTACATTACTTAAAAACATGTAAGAATTCATTCAAGACATCTTTAAAAATACATTAACAGTTTTTTAAAACTGATTTTGCAGATTTTAGTGGCGGCACCCACATAATATCAGTACAGAATTTATAATTACAGAGTTTCAACAGAAGTACGTTCTCATACAAATGTTTCCAAACCCCTTATTAAGGAGGGATAGCATTACAAACAAATCCATCTGCTGTGATACCACTGTTCTCCACATTCATTACAAATAACGTAAGTCAACATTTGTTCATCTGGATTTGTGTTTCGCACCCAAGCTGGAAGGAAGAGAGTTCCCCTGGCAATCATGGTGACAGTGCAATCAAATTTTTCACAGCGCCTGCACTTTATTTTGTTTGTCTGTGTGCCATTAATAACCTGAGGAAGCTGATGCTCCTGAACAGATGATTTTGTGTACAGAGCCCTGAGCTGTTTCAGTTCATTGCTGGCCATTTCCATCACTGTCATCTCTGCAAAAGCCTTTGGGCTCAAAGTCCCTGAAAAAAGGTTATGTTTTAAATGGCAATTTTTAGGGTTTTTAAGGTTAGAGATTTTACTTCTGATGCAATTTTTGTACTTTTTATCATTTTTAGCGTGAAGAGTAAAAATATGTTCTTCAATTTCTTTAGCTAACTCTAGCCATTTAACAGTTTCCTCTTCATCTTTGGCAGAACCAATCAAAGCTTTATAAAGAAGATCTGCACATTTACACCTCAGAGCTCTCATCGGATCCTGCTGCAGGCTTGCTTCGCTAACAACAGATTTAGAATCTCCATCAACAGTGTGTTGTTCCTCAAAAGAATGTTGACTCAGACTGCCTTCTGCATTGTTACAAACCACATTTTCAACAGTTTGTGATGGGGCCAAAATGCTGGAACTAGTACCATCTAATGCATCCTGCTGACACAGTCCTTCAGACAGCAACTGCTCTCTAGGAACTACACTGAAATGCTCAATTTCCTCTTTCACATACACAGAAACAGACTTTTTAACTTCCATTGACTGAGCACAGTTATTCTTGTAAAGTGCTTTCCACCTTGATAATAACTGCTTTGCTTGCTTTTTCAACCCTCTTGAAGGACAGCTCTTGAATACTCTATAAACTGCCTTGGCAACTTCTGTCCCCTGAAGATATTCTACTGTCATATCAACATCTTCCAGTTCTTTAAGATGATCCTCAATATCTTGGAAATTGTTCTCAGACAGTAGTTTTTCAATACAATGGGTTCTGTGTACAATATTTTTTGGATCAGACATTTTTAAACCTGAAAACAAAAAAAAAAATCATCATTTTTCCTGCAGTTACGACATTACTTCATCTTCTGTATATTCACACAAGGCTTTCTTTTCATTTTGTGCTATTTTGCACTGTTTTATTTGCATATAGCACTGGGTTTGCCACCATTTTCTTGAAATAGTGTACTGAAGCCTGAAACACCATTCTGATTCCTACATGACCCTCAACTTTTCACTTGCTATACATGAGATTATTCTACATCTCTTTCCAAAGTTTCTCCTTACACCTATCAGAGAAGCAAGTCGGAGTAGTGACCTTTATCTGAGGTCCCACTGCTGCCCTTTCCATCGCTAGCTCTGGCATCATATTACAGATGGATTATCAAGATGCGGCAGCTCAAAACCAGTGATATCTGCAAGACAGTTTCAAAGCACTGACATCTACAAATTTTTAAAATTTTTAAAGGTTAAAGACAGATCCCTCTATATTTTCTTGCAGCTGTAGCATTATTAAAGCATGCTCCCATATATTCTAATGCATAAAGGAAAATCAAAGGGGGTCTCCAGAATGCAGCATCTCATCGTTTCAATTGTATTTCCTTCTGATTCCTTTTCATTGGGCCCTTTGATCAAAAAATGCTCAGTGCATTGTTATTGCAAATTTACATGCAAAACAAGTGTTTATGCTCCTAACATTATTCTTCTACTTGCTGAAAAGAAGAATTAAATGTAGAATGCAGAAATGAATGGTGTGTTTGTGTTGTGTTCCTCTTTTCTGCAGTTAGTCTTCTAAGTTTATGCAAAATCAGTTTTGTCTGAAATTGCACACATCCTGATTCCACTCCAGGAAAACTCATCTGCCTGACAGAGACAGGGTTAGCTACACACATCCATATGGGAAGGAACTCATGTTTCTTGCAGAATCACTGTTTGCAGGATAAAAACTCCTGAGAACACGGGTAGAGACAAGAGATACACCTGCATAATTTGCACACTCTGCTGTTTCTATGACCACCACCAGCTAACTTGTCTTTTGCATGACAGAAAAAAAGTTCAAACTTTAGGTAGGACCTCAGAGCTCCACAAAAGAAAAGGACAGAGAGGATGAGACTTCACTTTTTTCTATAGAAACAGAGCCAACCCACCCTCCACAGTGAATGTTCTCAGCATTCCCTTAAGCTGTATTTAAACACTCTTATCTTACATTTTGAAGTCCTGCAAAACCTCAATAATGGCAATTATAGAAACTGATTTATTTCAAAATCAGAGAAACAGAATGCAGTTTTCACATACTTAAGTTGAGCTCTATGCATCATCATGCTAAAAAGCACATGTAAGTGCATCCACTCCTCTGTTCTACTACAGGACACAGAGGCTGTGAACAGAAAGAAGTGCTTTTCTCATGTAGGAGAGCCCTCACAAAGCAAGAGCAGGTCTCTGTTTCCAGAATACCAAGAAGCTGATGTTAGAAAATTATTATCTGCTAATTTACTGTTTTTCATGCAATCCAGGACAGAGTTGGTGACAGTTATATGTTAAGCCAGTAAGCCCTATGCCTTAGAATCAGTTCTGCTTCTTCCAGCATACTCCACATTTTCTTCAGGTCTTGTGTCTATCTATCTATGTGTTGCATTATGCTCACACACCATAAAATACACTTATCTAAATGCAAGATGACTTCATGAACTCTCAATATTTAGCATACAGGACCGTGGACACACAAAGAAATTATCACACACAAGGTACTCTGCTGATAATTTGTCAGTGCATGTACTTCTACCCTCTGGCAAGGGTGAGGCATTTTGATCTTTCATTGAGAACATGCTTCACAGAAAGTTTCCTCTCAAATACTGCAGGGTGAGGATCTGTATGTAAGAAATCTGTATGCAAGATCTGTACGCAGAGTCTGTGGGTATCACCTGCTTCATGGTAGTGGCCCTTGCTCATCATTATCCACCTGACCCTACACAGCCCCCCAGTGTGGCAAGGTTCTACCTTAGGACTCTTACACTAAGGCAATAAATTTAGTTATTAGAAATTTTAAATTTTCTTAGTCATGCACTGACTTTTTCAAGTTCATGCAACATTAAATTCCAGTTCATAAATGTTTTGGCAGCAGTTAAATAAACAAACTCAAAGAACAGTATGGACATCAAATTAAAAACAATTATTTTAAAATAATTTTGGAAATTAAACCAGCTAATAGACTACTGACATTTAAGTCAAAACAATCACTTCTAAGGAAATGCTTTTCTCAAAATGTACAAATTATAGCAAAGAGGTAGGACTGAGTGATTCCCTTCAAATGTAATAAGCAAAGTTAGGTAAAAGTAACAGAAAAAGTAATTAAATATTTTAATGGAGAGGGATATTCACTGGTAATTGGGAGAAGCATAAGAAACAGACAGCAGAAAAAAAACACTAAATAAAGGTAATAATCAGTGACATCAGAGATGTTTCTGCAGGGAAAATATTCTGGGAATAGTCCTGGCTTTGTTGTATGTACCTAGTTTGCAAAAAATTTTAAAATCCTTCAAGGTAAAAAGCAACATATACTTCTGAAATATTACACTAACTACATAAGCATAAATTTCATCTTAGTTTCCAAATTAAAAGGAAGTGTGGTGAAAACAACAAGAAGTTGTTTGTGCATTTGTTACCCTATAAATCAAGCAAGGACCAGATTTATCACCAAGGTTGACACAGACCATGGTTTTACACAAACAGAAATGAAACAGAGATTCCTGAACTTAAAAGGAACATAGAAAGTAATCCAACAGTTCCTTTTACTACCATGGTTTCTTCAAAAGGATGAAGCCAAGCTCATTAATACTGGGGACCCTGCACTGCATTTCATATTAAGTCTGAATATCAAGCACCTTTTCCTCTTTTCTAATCAAGGCACAACATTATTATGTCAGACAACAGTAGAAAACATGTTTTTCACATTGTTATAGGGAGAAAATTGAAATGACTGATGCAGTGGTAATACTGCAGTGTATTTTCTACCCAAAGTTCACTGGGAACCCACGTATAGCAAGCCTGAGAATTCTTCCCTCCTCAGACTCCTGTTCTTTGAACTCTGATGTTTCTGTTACAAATCAGATAGAACAGGAAGTTGGGAGAAGCCCTAAAACCTTTTGAAGAGAATGCAAGTGTATCACAAATCAAGCTGCAATTCCAAACGGAAAATTATTCTACCACTTGAGGGAGCTGTGGCATAGCAAACCCATGGAATCTTTTGAAATGTGCATGAGAAACTCCAGCCTGTGAAAAAAAAAGATAAAACAATTACCCTATAACCTTTAGGAGACTTCACATTTTTATGGTACATATTTGCCTAATTTTGGCAAGTAAACCATGTACAGTCCATAGATGCTGGGATACAGATGGGGGGAAAGGATGCATCCCTTATCCAGCTATTGTCTGTACTTTTTTTTTTTAATTTGGAATTTGACTGCTTTTCTACCTGATTTAATGCAATTTGACAAAAGCTGCTGAGCAAATATTTATAAAATTAACTGAATCGAACTCAGTCAGCACTGTTCTGCTGTGTTCCTAATTCCAAGAGACAAGAAATCCCAGAAAGACTAGGTTTTTTTCTTAAGTTACAAAATGAATCATGCATCTTTGTTAAGGTAGAGCTGTAAGAAACAGAAAGAACAAATGATAGTGTCACAGTTTTGTGCAGTAGAAAACAAACATCCCTCCCACAACTGCACAAGGCATTTCAGTTTAGCAATGATAGAATCACAATGGTTTGGGCTGGAAGAGACTTTAAAGAACACCTAATTCAAACCCCCCTGCAATGGGTAGAGATGCCATTTAGGAGACCACGTTGCTCAGAGCCCCATCCAACCTGGCCCTGAACACTCCCAAGGATGGAGCAGCCACAACTTCTCTGTGCAACCTGTTCTAGTGTCTCACCACCCTCTGCGTAAAGAATTTCTTCCTAACATCTGATCTAAACCTGCCCTCTTTCAATCTAAAACCACTGGCATTTGGTCTGTCACTATCTGCCCATATAAAAAGTCCCTCTGCCTCCTTTTTATAAGCACCTTAAGGTACAGGAAGGTCACAATAAGGCCTCCTCTTCTCCACGCTGACCAACTCCAGCTCTCTCAGCCTGTCTTCATAGGAGAGGTCCTCCAGCTCTCTGACCATCCTTGTGGTCCTCCTTTGGACCTGCTCTAACAAGTTCATGTTTTTCTCGTGCTGAGGATCCCAGAGCTGGATGCAGCACTCCTGGTGGGGTCTCATGAGAGCAAAGAAGAGGGGGAGAATCCCCTTCCTGATCTGCTGGCTACGCTGCTTTTGATGCAGCCCAGGCTGCCATAGGCCTTCTGGGCTGTGAGTGCACACTGTTGGCTCATATTCAGCTTTTCATCACAGGAACTCCCAAGTCCTTCTCTGTAGGGCTGCTCTCAGTGACTTCTCCCAGTCTGTGCTCATGTCTGAGATTGCCCTGACTCAGGTGCAGCACCTTGCACTTGGACTTGTTGAACCTCGCGATGTGCTCGTGGGCCCATTTCTCAAGTTCGTCCAGAGCCCCCTGGATGGCATCTTGTCCTGCTGTTGTGTCATCTGCAAACCTGCTGGGGATGCACCAATCCCATTGCCCATGTCACTGATGAAGGTATTAAAGGATGCCAGTCCCATGAGAATCCTAATGCACACCACTCATCGCCGGCCTCCACCTGGACACAGAACCACCAACCACAACTCTCTGGCTGCATCCATCCAGCAAACTCCTTATCCACTGAACATGAATGAGTCCAACCATCAAATCTCTCCATCAAGTCTCTCCAATCTGGAGATAAGGATGTCATGTGGGACCATAATAAAGGCCTTACAGAAGTCTAGACAGATGACATTGGTCAGACTTCCCTTGTCAACCCTTGCTGCCAGTCCATCATAGAAGGCCACCAAATGGTCAGTCATGACCTGCTGTTAGTAAAGCCATGCTGGCTACCTTGAATTACCTTCCTGTCTTCTATGTGCCTTAGCACATCTTCTTGGAAGCTCTTCCTAGACATAGAGGTGAGGCTCGCTAGTCTGTAGTTCCTTGAATCTTTCTTTCTCCCCTTTTTAAAAATGGAAGTGATGTTTCCCTCTTTCCAGTCACCAGGGAGTCCACCTGACTGCCATGAGTTTCCAAATATGCATGAGAACATCTGTTTGAATTCCAAGTGTACGCTGAAGGTTACAAGGCTTGTATTTACAATGAGAATCTGTAATACTGTGCTGATGAGGCACTTTCTTGCCAAATCATTACAAGCTCTCACTCTGACTGCACGGTATAATGAGTCACTTGTGTGTACAAGAATAAATGATGACAATCAATAAAAACCTTGTAAGCCAGTTTGCTTCCCAAAAAAAAAAAAAAAGATCAGGCTACCTCAGGTTTAAAATATGGCAATCCTGTAATAATGCCAAGTTGAATCAGAACATTTTTAAACAGTAAAATGACTAAGAGAAAACCAACAAACCAAAAAGCTCCCAGCCTGAGACACTTGCTGTTAAGTGCAAATTCAGTCCCCAGGAAAAACACTGCCCTCTCCTGTTGTCCTGAGTTTT
>VYZT01019925.1:57152-67725 GCA_013400735.1 Pomatostomus ruficeps | reverse complement strand
AGTTGTGTGGATGTGGCACTTGGACAATATGGTTTAGTGGTCAACCTGGCACTGATGGGTTAATGGTTGGACTCAAACAAGGTGTTTTCCAACGTAAACAATTTTACGATTCTGTGTTCCTCAGTGCTCCATGGCATCCATGGGCTTGCTGGTGTCCCTGCAGAGGGCGCTGTCTGCACTGTGCCACTCATTCAGCCTCCTCACACCCTTCTGCTTTCCCTGCTTTTCCAAAAACACAGGGTATTGAGCATGGCTGCTCTGCCTTTATGGCAGTTCAAGTAAGCAGCATTGAAGATGGTGCTCATAACACACCATCAATCCAGACTTTCCTGTGAGATGTGACAGGGAGCTCTGTTTAAATGCAGATACCACAGAAGAGGCCAGGTCGTAAATCTTGCCTACACTTTTTTTTAATGTGAATTAAAGTTTGTTACCATTGGAACACAGCTTCCATATTGGAGAAAAAGGGATGACAAATAAAGACAATAAAGAACTTCCTGTCATTTCAAGACATCAGACTGTTTATAACCATTCCTTCTCTCTCATAGGAAAGAGTTCTAAAATCACTTTTGTAGCACGGTTTTATGCCACTACTGATTGCTTTTATAAACCTTACTGACTAAACTTTATTTAATCCAAAATTATGACTTCAAAGCAGAAACACTGGAACTAACAATACTTATGTAAACACAGATGGTCTTGAGAAAGAAATGACGAGATTTTGTGAAAGGCAAAAGGTAGAAGTTGACAGACTGAGGATGTCTTACTTTCCTTTAAGAAATTGTTTTGCATATGTGCCTTGAAACATTGATATCTTGAATTCTCATATTATTCATTTAGTTTCGTTGAACATACTGCTCAGTAATGGGGAGAAACTTGTGTTAGTCCTTATTCTTACGAACTACAACTTCCAATTATGTTCTTCTGCTATTTAGTTCCCAAGAATATCATCAAAGTTTGATAATAATTTATACTGTCTATCTGTTAAGTTACTTTTATAGGATCCAACATAACCAACGCCTGCTTACGTGGAGCCTGAAGACTACTTTGGGTGTCGTGAAGGCCATTTGATATCTGCCTTCTTTTATGGTTGACCTTGAAGGGGAGTTCAGTTTGGTAATTTATGGCAAACAGCATCCAGGAAGACCCATTTGCAAGATTCACTGTCACTTAGAGCTAAACGATCTCTCCTGACTCTGAAGACAATCTGAGTCCCTGACAGGGCAATCCCATAAAAAATATTGCTTGGCCACCCAGGTGTCTTTTCCAATTATCTGGAGTAGAAATTAATACTTTTAAAAGCTGCTAGTTTTTGAAAGGTTATTCCAATTTATTCCAGTAGTTTCTTTTACACATTATGATAAATTGGTTTATTACACCGTTATTTTCAATGTCAGCTTTTTAGAAGATTGAATCATAATGTTGAAACATTAGAGTGAATGGCAAACATATTATTTTACAGCTGAGTAATATATTCCCTCTAAAAAATTTGTGCTCTGTTTTTAATAACAGGTAATTTTATGATTGTATTGCTTAATACTGTTTCCCCACAATATTTATTTCTATATAGTAAGGACTGGAGGACTTTCTTTTCAGTTGTCAGTGATAGCTTGGACAGGACACAAAACATATGGAAGTACAGTAATCCAAATTGCAAGCTGTGTTTTTAAGCATAGGAATTCATGATTTCTCAGTATCAGTTTAATATATGGCGCAGTTCCAGGGAGAATAAATGGTTAGACTCACTTTGTTGGGCTTCTAAATTTAGAAGCAAGTTTTTTTAATGTCATGTTTCCTCTTTTGATTTTTTTTCTTTCGGTGATAATCTCTGGGTGTTATTTTTGTTCCCCAAATCCTCTCCAACGGATCTATAAAAGGACTGTAATTAGCATTTTAATGGGAGTAGTTGAATCTCACTGTTTTCCTACAGCGAGCATATTCCTATTTATGTAGAGCTCAGCAATATTCAAAGACATAAGAAATTCATAGTTTCTTTTTTTCTTTTTCTTTTTTCTTCTTTTTTGTTTTGGAAGCTGGGAGATGAAGAGACAGGGTGGGGGATGAGCAGAAACAAAGCTAAAACTCTCATCCTTTTCAGCACTGTGGCCGCTTGTAGAACAGTTTCTTTTTGCAGCAGGAATTACAAATTTTTTGGCTCTCTATCATCAGTTCTGCAGGTGGCTGAATACTTTGAACTCCTATTGACTTCTTTCACAGCACAATAAAATTTCCATCCTGAGGTGCACAGCAATGCCCCATGTATTTTTTAATTGGAACAATTATCTCAGAATGGTTTGGTACAAAGTACTATTTCAAAAAGACAATTTCCTGTAGGTAAATGGTGTCAATTTCAAAAGTAGTAGGTTACTGCTAATAAGTGTCTGACACTATTTTTCAAGCAGGCACATGTACAGATAAAGATTTGGATGACAGCCCAAATGTTTAGAGAGTAAGACACCTACAACTCAAATAGTCAGATAATGGCATCAAAAATTATCTTCCCTCAAACCCAGAACTTCTTCCACTTCGCTACCAGAAACTTCTGTTGGCTGTGAGAAGGGCAATCTACCATACAACCTGAGCACTGCACAGATAATGCATCCTCCATGTCCATAGGCTGATTTGCATGGCAGTGTGGAGGGTAAAGCCCTGATGAGTTTATCTTCTGTGTGAGGTGGAGAAATAATTTCAGTCTCTATTATATAATGTTTGAATTCCTACATCACATCTTAGCCACAGGTCCTGTATAAGCACTAGTTTACAAATTGAATTGTTTTATGGATAAGAAACAGATTCTGTTGCAGGAGAACAGGCACGGGTCCTGTTGTAGCTGAGACAAGTAGGTGGCACAGTTTGTGTGAAATTGTGGATTCCATGTGCCCCATGAGGAGGTGCATGCCCCAGCTTTCTCCCGAGCCCTCCACAGCCCTCACGGGTATGCTGCCCTCTTCAGCTCAACAGGATTGAGCAGCCTTTGTGAATACTATCAGGAGGCTGCTGAACAGTGCTGAGCTGTGTCTGCACTTCAATATTCCTGGTTTTAGCAGACCACAAATCAGTAAATCTGTGACTATGTTGACTAGTCTGTCCATTTTTTAAAAGTAAATGCTTCTTGACTCTATTCCCTAGATATGTTGGTGGGCAAGGGTTAGAAAAGATGTTTTTTCCCAGTCCTACCAATAGTTTTCTCTCTTTATCATATTAATATAAATGAAAAAAAGTCATATACCTGAAATTCAAATCCATAGAGGAGTGATTTCCAGATATTTCTGGTTAAAACACCAATAATAAATAACAGTATATACATAGCAGCTTCTTGTTTTTCTGAATAACAGGATTTATCTCCCCTCAAGATAAATATTGAAGTTGGCTTTAAATTGGTCAGAATTAATCTTTCTGGTCAATAAATCTTGATATTTCCCTCCACAGAGATCAATACCTGTTTAATATATCAGATTATTGAGTGAGATTAATAAATGTAGCTCTGCATGAAGACTCATAAATGGTGAACAGCCCAAGTTTAGGAGGCTTCACAAAGGCTCACAACCTCCTAAATGGACTATTTCAGTTAAACGTTAAGAAACTGGTGAACTGTGCATTAAATAAATTATTATATTGCTCAGAGAGTTACAGTAAGGTCTATTAAGTACTTATTTAAAGACTTGGCAACAGTGAACAGCAATAAATAATTCAAGTAGCACCTCTAATCTTGTTTTCTTTCTCCTTAATTAGTTTTACAGCATTGTTTTGACATTTACCCTTGAATTAAAAAAAAATACTCAGAACGAAGAAAATGCATGCTGTGCACTAATCCAGCTGTCAATTGAGTACTTACATATTGATGCATCAGAACAGCACAGGAGCTCCACTCTGTCTTCAGAGCTGTCTGGGCTTGCAGAAAAACTGAGTTTCAGAACTGTTTGTTTGTACAAATGCAAATGTATAAGCATAATTTTATTTTAAAAATATAGAGATATTGCACCACCATCTCAGAGAGACTCCAGATGCATAAGAAACCATGTCTGATCTATCACCCAGGAAGGCATCTAAATGCCAAAAATTTGCCAAGAAGGACAGATGGATCCAGAAGAGCTCAACAGCTGGAAAACTCAAGAAGTAAAGGACAGCCAACACTTTTGTTGTTCAGGTTTACCCAGCCTATTGAGAGCTCTGGAGTGTTTCTAGCCTTCAGGTTTTGAATTCAAAATGACTGTGTCAGATCATATTTCAACTTAACTTTTAGAGCTGGAGAAATTGTTGGTTTAGGTTTAATTAAATTTATAGAACATAGGACATAGTTTCATTTCTGCATAAGTTTTTTAAAATCTTTTATCTAAAATATTTTGCATTGACTGGCTATTTTACTCAAAATTATTAAGTTTATAGATAGGATTTTTTCTTTCTGAAGATAAAAGGGAATAGGGAAATAAAAGCCACATATTTTCCTTTTCATGAGTATTAATTTTGCTATATAATTTTCTTTGACAATATACAGTATATATGTTTGCACATGTGAGTGCAGGTAAATAAAAACATACGTAGACATATGAGAAATGAGATTATACTGTCCTTTTTTGAGCAAAGTATGAATATATTCAAAGAATACATTTAGTGAACCCCAAACTGGTAAAAATATAGCACATACTGCATTTAGACACCTCATATTGACACCTCTTAGAACTTCAGATGGAAGTATTAACACTTTTGTCATGTACATATCACCTCCATGCATATTCATATTGAGATTTCCATGCATAGTAAATAATTTTTTTCTGTAACAGACACAGTATGGTTTTGTATGTGCATCCACTGCTTAAAAAATTACATTTTCCAACACATCCTTTTCTTTTTTTTTCCAAAAAATAAAGAAATTTTTTGAAAACATCTTTCTTTCTGTGTACTAAAATACAAAAGTTCAAAACAAAGAAACAATTAATCAATGTAAAACTGAAGAATACATTTCTATTACTCAGAGAAAAGTAGAAATACCCTTCTCAATTATCCCAGTGTTCTTTTTAACAGGATGTAATTTTAAAAAAAACTGAAACAGTTCCATTTGTACTTGGACCATCAAGGTGTTCCCAGAGTGCAGAAACCCTGCCACATCTCCCTATAAAGATATTCTACTGAGTGGTGGAAGACTGCAGCAGAGTTAATAAAATCCCTTCTGACAGTAATGAATTTCCTCTCTTCATTATGATATTTGGTTGAGGTGACTCGTATTGACACCTTCCCAGTAAGTCCAGACAATAAAGGTAAAACCGGCTGCTCTTATTTCCCATTCAATTTCCTGCATTTGTCTATAATAAACATCCTTGTGAAGCTTAATGTTAATTCATTCACCTATATTAGTTACAGTTAATATTTGACTAACCATGAAATAAATCTAATTAGTTTCATCTCTGTTTTGAGCCAGATTACTAACCATTCACTATTAAGATAAAATAGCTTTTATATACCATATTTAGCTGTTCTCAAGCAGACTGCATTGCTAGCTCTGCTGATAGCCTATCAAGCGAACTGGGTTAAGTCACTTCAATCCCCTTACTCCATTCCCACATAAAGAAAGAGAAACATCTAACATTCAGTCCTTAGAGCTTGTTGTGAGGTCAGGGAACAAAACCCCTTTACATCATTAATATTTGCTTTGTAATAGTGTAATGGTCCCCCTGCAGGACTGACCTCTCCTGGAACTGGCTGAAGAGCTGGGAGTCAAGCCTGAATTGGTTACCCATTAAAATCTTCTGTTTACAGAGAAAACTTCCACAAATGGCTGGTGTGACCTATGTGAAAATGATGCCTCAGGCTGAGATGAACTCCCTTTGGAGCATACCTGTTACTCTCCATTGGGAGAGCCCTTATAGCTTGCTTACACTTGAAACCTAGCGAAGTAATCAAATACCTAAATATGTGCCCTTAATACGTTTTGAGGTGCCCAGGAGTATTGCAGCTCTGAAAGGTGGGAGCCCTCCATCATTCCTGTGTCAAAGCTGTTAGCATCATGCATGTATCTTGAATTATCATAGAGAATCTCATCTGGTATTAAATGCCCATGCTAGGTATCTGAATTGTTCTTCACATTTTTAGGGCACTGCAGTGGAAGGAATTTTTCCTCCTCCCCACGTAGCATACGGTGAATCTCACACAGAAATGCAATGTTACAGCCCTTGGATGGGAGACATCTTCAGAACATGCTTACATATACAAAGCAATATTTCCTGGAAATTAAAAATATTGTTCTTTCAAATAATAAATATTTTTATCAGACAATTGTATGTTTATCCACTCTAATACATCACTGGTATTTAACTTATCTTAGGTAACAAACTTATGGTAGTATGACTGAAGTGATAACTTTGTGGGTTACACTCTTAAAATAATTATTCTGGTCTGGTTTTATTTTCTTTCTTTTTAAAGGACATATTCTGCTGCAGATACATGACTTGTTTCCTAAAAGAGTTCTTCTTTCTCTAAATGTAAAGAAAATCAAATAATATTGATCTAATTGTGCACTTACTAATGAGTGTCTCAGGAAAGCAAATAATTCGGGAAAAGGAGGTGTCATGTTTGTAGTTTGGCCATATCTGTTATCATCTTAATTTCATAAAACTATAGGCTGACCTTGAATTGACTGTGCATTTTACAAGCTCAGATGAACAGTCGTGCAAAGAGATCAGCTACCACTCAAGAGAGCAGAAGCAGTCAGCTGGCCAGTCGCTTAAATTCAAGAATAGATCAATCATAAACTTAGAGATTTTGCATACAGTTTTAAGATAAATCCCTACAGTGGTCTCTCTTTGCAGCTGAGTTCCAGGCAGTCTGTGGTTTGGGCAACTGTCGTTTCCTTTGACTTTGAATTTACCAATCTGACAAGTTTAGCTTTCACATCCTTAGCTAAACATCGGGTTGGGAGGCTCATTCTCTCAGATGGCCTAATTCAGCTCCCATTTAAGTCAATGAAATTACCCTGTTGGCTCAAGTGAAATCTGAGTTATACACTACACACAGAACAGCTGTGTAGGACCAGCTCAAAAGTGCTTTTACTCCAGCATCTCATTTCTGACAAGAATAAATAAAGTGTGCTTATGGAAGAAGTCATGGAAACAGGGCAAATGCAGAATGATACTTTAACTTGTACCCTTTCTACTCTCAGCAATTTGCATTTCAGAGACTTCATGAGCTGTATGTTGTAATCACTTCACTGTGTTTAATAGCTTTTGATGGATTTTTCATTGAAAGTCTTCAATCTGCCTTTGAATCCACTTATACTTTTGACATTCGCAAAGAGTTCCACAACTGAATTATGCTTTTTTTAAAAAAAGTACTTCCTTTTGTTCATTTTAAACCTCCTAATGATAACCTCATTTGGTTCTTCCTAGTTCCTACATCCTGAAAAATAATAAGTAATCAGTCTCTTGTAAAGTGTCTACATGCAATTCATAATTTTATAGACTTAAATAATATTCTCCTTCTACCAATATTCCTTTTCCAACCTGAAGAGTTCCAGTTCATGTAATTACCTCTCACAGGAAGGGCATTGCCCAGCTTCTTTGAAGAACTTGTAACTCTACCTGGTTCCAGTTGAAGGGATAAAACCAGAGCTATTTGCATAATTTAAGACGTAGATACACCAGGAATACACACAGTGGCATGAAGTTTCCTCTCTCATTATCCCTTTTCTACCATTTCTTTGTTATTTCAACTGACTTGAGCACTAAGATGATGCTGACATTTGGCACACAGCTATTTGCATCCATTTCTCTTGTTGGTTTTCATGACTATGCTTTAGTGTCAACTACAAGTATTAGTTTGCCTTTTTTACCACTGAATTTTTTCTGCCATCTCATTTTCCTGTCATTTGCTCCAATTAAATACATATAATCATAGAATCATAGAATGGTTTGGAAGGGACCTTAAAGATCACCTGTTTCCAACAGCCCTGCCATGGACAGGGACACCTTCCACTAGAGTAACTTGATCAAAAATCCCTTCTGCAACACTTCTTAATCTGGGATTTTTTTGGACTAACATGAAACTTTTGTGATACCAACAGTTTCACTCTTTAACCTCACAATTCAACAGTTTCCAAGTTGATTTTGTCTGTGTGTAATTACAAATCATAATAGAGACTCCTCAGAGAGATTGATTGTTTATTAAACCTCTTCTTTAGAAAGAACCAGAATTTTGATGTAGTCATTGAGCTGCAGTTTTACAGTGTTCTAGCTTCCCACCTATCTTTGATGGGTTTCTGTGTGAATCCCAAATCATCAAAATTTCCTTTCTCTGATACATCCTTACCTGTTCCCTCACCTCAGGCAGGTGATAGCCTTCACATTATTAATTTGGGATTAAACCAGTGTTAATTTCCTTCAAGGGCAATTGTGAGCATTCAGAGGTGATGCCCTTCAGTCACTCCAGCCAGCCTTATGCCAGTCCTTCCAAGTAGCCACAGTCCCACCCTCCAGTGAACCTGGGCTCTGTTCTCTGCACTGACCATGGAAACTTTAGTCCCTCTGAGAGCCCTATTGGTACTGCCAACAGAGCTTGTCTGAACAAGGCATTTGACACATTCTGGACGGGGTGACACATTTCGGGGGTTGTGCAAAACTGTTTCTATTTGAACAAAAATAGAAAAAGAGATATGAAAAAACAACAGCAAGAGAGTTAGTGTACCATATACAATACTTAGTGAAAAAGCACAGCTGTATTATGGGCATCCCTGCAGGGATCTGTGACAACAACAAAACCCTTGAAGTTAAAACACTATCTAGCATGCTTTAATCAAAAGCCATGTGGACTTTTTGGATGCTCTCTTCCATCACTGCTGTGATTAACATCATCTGTTCTTTCTGGCAAGCAGATAAATAGATAACTAAAACATGGTCAGATACTCTTGCCTGAAATGTGACAAATATGCCTTGCCAGCAGATAAGAAACACCTCTTTCTCAGGGATCCACCAAAGTCAACAACTTGTGAGGCATTTTTTAGTTTATTTGGCATGTGAAATTTGGGAGATACACTTCTTCAGTGAAAAGCTGCCCTGTATGTGAGTATGTCTCCTGAATAAGAACTGATACCAAACACATCAGGCTATGTGAGTTACTTGTTAAGATAAATGAAATCTGCTTTTTTAATCCCTTCCTTTCTGAAGACAAGGTGAAATATTTAAATATGCTGTCTACATTTGCCTGTCAGGCTCTTATGCCTTCCTATTAATTTTTGGAACTCTTAACCAAACTTGACAGGAGATAGAAGAGTCAGTGATAGCTACAAAGACAAAATAATTTGGGTATAGAAAGTGGCTATTTTTCTTATTAGAATATTTGCTTCTACTATGTGGAAAGGAAGTGCCTGAACCAAAATGGAAAGTATTAGAAGTCATATTTAGGCTTAAAATATCAAGGCTTTATTTTGTTGCCTTCTTTAGAATGATACTTAGAATGATCTATTAAAAAAGGAAAAACCAACTATGAATGAACAAAAAAGAGTATTTAATTTTTTTTTCAAACAAATCTCTCTGCAGACTGCACTGATTCAATTTCTGTGAAATTTTTATATCTAAAGAACAGCTTTTTGTCCCAGGTGTGTTGTATCATCTCCTCCAGGTTAGTTTATCCTTCTGTCCAACAAATTACAAGATTGTACTGTGTACTCCACCTTGTAGGTGCAAGCAGCAACCTCCACAAAAAGAATTAAAGGAAAAATGTTTCAAGCTGTTAAAACCGTAATGGAGCCTAGGGACAGCTGTCATTAAAGGCTTCCACATGTTTTTTTCCTATTAGAAATACTGTATTGCTGAGAACCAAAACCTGTATTTTTTTCATGTAAATTTTCACATAAAATATGAAGCACAACTAACATACTAGATGCCAATGCAAAGAGCTATCATATTCTTGATAGCATGAAGCATGATATGTGTTTGTGTTTAAGAAATTAATACTTTCTTTCAAGAGGCTTTCATATTTTAAAATGTGTACATTAGAATATCCTCCCCAAAAATATTGGTTGTTTACATGTTGATTGTCATTTCCAAAAAGAGAGGTCACAATTGTCATCCAGTTTGTTTTACAAGCTAGATCTCAGACATCAACTTTCCATGGAAGAAAAGTTACCTTGAGATTGTAGATTATCTAATACTTTTTGCAGGCAATGAATTACAAAGACCTCTGATTTAATCTGCCTTGGCAATTTCTATGACCCCGTGTTTCTTCTAATCTCTTCAATGTACCTTCGTATCAATAGAAATTCTGAGAGTGGTGTCAAGAAAAGCAAATTTATATTTGTAGGATGTCTAGCTAACATAGAAACAATGAAAGGTGAAGGAAAAGGGTTTCCTATTTTAGGTGTGTCGTTGTGAGAGAACACATTAACGATATAGTTAACAATAGTCTCTAAATTACTCTGCTTTCACAGGTGTTTTTACAGGTGCTTTCACAACAATCCTTCCAGATATCCTTTCTGATTACCTTCATTCTTCTAAAAAGCTTTTTCTTGAAAGCAAATATTTGGATAATTTTCTTTCTCAGAAATCCTACATTGAGTGAAATGACTTTGCTCAATTCCATGAGAGAT
>VYZT01019925.1:23930-57118 GCA_013400735.1 Pomatostomus ruficeps | reverse complement strand
AAAAAAAAAAAAAAGAGTTTGATTCATGCTAAGAGAAAGGACTTTGTGCAAAGGAGTGAAGTCATGAAAATACTCCAATGTAAGTAAAATATGATGAACATAAACAAGAGGAATTTCCTCTATAATGAGGGAAGGGACTCAGCTTTCTCTACCCATACAAGTACAAACACCTATTAATATGTATAGCACACATAAAACATAGTAGTAAAGGGAGGAAAGGAGACTTTAAGAGAAAATACTAATCAAAAAACTGCCATTGACAGTTGTCATGACTATATTGTGGAATAAAATTTGGTAAGAGCTTTCTGATTAAAATTTTGATCTTAATATTTGAGATAATGGCAAATAATTAAAAATTAACAAGTTATTTTCAGTCAGAAAAAAGAAACTAATTTCTCTTCAATGCTTTTTCAACAGAATTTTTCAGTCTTCCATGTGATTGTTCCCTATTTTTGAAATCTTGTAGGTGGGCTGCATATTGGAGTTGTCCCCAGGATGTCCAAAGTCATGCTAAAATCAAATGAATAGTTTACACACCTATAATAATTTTTACTTTCAAAAATCATGTAGTCATTTCCACTTAAGCAGACTTTAAAAATTTAATATAGTTAGAGCAGAAATGTGTTTTACTAGCAAAAGAAACAATTATTTAATGTTCCCTCAAATGCAATCAGGAAGAGATGATGATGAGACAATGCTCCTTTATTGCCTACCCCTTTGTGTCTGCAAGTCACCTTGCAGGAGTTTGATAAAAGACTGCATGAAATAACTCCTAGACAAATACTACGAAATTGGCAACACAATTTATTTTCACTTTATAAGCATGCTAGCACTCAATTCAGATCCTATGTTCTGTATCTGAGCATACATATTCCTTTCATACTCATTTCACTTACTATCCTTGCTGGCTCCTATAATTCTGTCCATTTCTTTGTACCATATCTTCCCCATGTTTTTTCCAATTTTATTCTGAGACTCAGTTCAATGCTGGTTCTCATTTTCTGAAACAACTGAGTTATTTTGACTATGAAATTTCCATGCCCAAAACTGAGGCTGAGAAAGACACCAGACAGAAATCTCAAGCCTGATTATTCAAAATCTGGGAGAGTTTGAAGCCACAAAAAGCATTCTGTGTTGTTAGGAAACATCAGGAAATTTTTACTAAGGTCAGCAATTTCACCTCTAAGCCCTTCCTTTCTAGTGGAGCAGGGGATGTTCCTAAAGAGGTGAGAAAAGAGAAGGATCCTGTTCAGGTGGTAAAATTATGCATCCATTAGATAAAAAACCTAATAAAAACCCATTCATTTAATTGCCTGAAATGTGCCAGGTTTTCACTCAAAATCATGTTAGGCTTGTGATGTTAAATTATTTTTATTCATAGCGAGCTAATGACTCTCAGCCCTTCTACAAGTGAACGTTAACAAACAAGCTGGCCAGGCAGAGGTAGGACCAAAGGGAGAAATCCCTACAGACAAGAGGACCAGCTCCCTGGAGATACAAGGTTTGTCTCAGGGTTGGCACCCTGGAAAACAGCTGTTTGGGAAAGCTGAGAACTCCTTTGTAAGCATATTTGGCAACAGGCTGGCTGTGGAACTTGAGATAGCTTTACCTTTGCCAGCCACAGGACCAGCTGCCTTCCGTTCCTTTGGATTCTGCTGCACACCCCTCCAGCTCC
The DNA here is from genome assembly GCA_013400735.1 of Pomatostomus ruficeps. Taxonomy (NCBI): domain Eukaryota; kingdom Metazoa; phylum Chordata; class Aves; order Passeriformes; family Timaliidae; genus Pomatostomus; species Pomatostomus ruficeps. Next base: position 55,443 of record VYZT01019925.1, on the reverse strand, counting down.
CAAAACAGAAGAAAGGACAAAACCAATTCAACCTCTTATCCCCAATACCTTCTTGGACCACTTACTGTGAAAACCCACATCAGCAGGCAGGTGGAGAAGAGACCAGGTCCCCTGCCTGAAGACGAGCGGTGTGTTTCCTCAGAAGACATCCCAGGTCTGTGCTAGAGCACCGTCGCCTCACCTCCTTCCGCAGCACACAGCACTGCCACCTGCAGCAGACCTCCTGGCTGACACTTGGGGCAGTGCTCTGCAGGTCTGTGTGACACCAGGCTTCACTCTCAGGTGTCATTAGTAACAGCAGTTCAACGGGTGTGACATTTTGTGCCAATAAAATTCACTGGATTAATTTCTCTGATTAATTCAGACTTTTCCTTTTTTTCCTGGTAACTATAAGATGACAAGGTAATTTTTGTTCTGGCAAACACCAAATTGCTTTCTTTTGGTGACCAGTAAAAACCCCTCAAATGACATATTTTAGATTTGCGTGTTTTCCATAATCTGAAATTTTGAAAAATATTTAGAGGCTTAAATCCTCAAATGATCTATCTTTTTACTCCACTGTAAAAGGCAGTTTGAAACAGAGTTTCATATATTATTTAAAGCCTTGTAGATTTGTTATTTCCTGACGGCCATTCTAATTTCATGAAGCTGTTCTGTGTGCTAGAATTTTCTCAGCAAAGCTGTCTTGAAGATTTAGGTTAAAAATAACAAATATATCATGAAAATAGTAAAAATTTCACATACTGGTGAAGGAAATTCAGAGAATTTTTGAATGTTAAATGCAATGTGGAGCACTGGTGCAGTAAAGCAGAGACAGATTTTAATTTCCAGAGACTTCAAAAGTAAATTTCACTGGTTTGGGTTACTGGTAATATTCTTGAAGGAGTGCCTTGTCTATCAAGTAATTGTTAATTGAGAGACTTTTTAAATCTTCCTCAGGTAAACCAGTAAAACAATCCTTTAAATCTCCACAAAACCTCTTTTTGCAAGAAATCTAATGAGAAACGTCACAGTTATATTTCAGATTTCCATGACTGCAGTTGCTTTTCTGTTAACAAAGAATCTTGGACCCCCTGGAAGAATGCTGTGGAAATGGAGATTCTGCTCCAATATACAGGGAATTTGTTTCATGGAAAGTCCCATGCTAGAGTCTTTATAGGAGATAGTCTTGTCTTGTGTGAAAGATAAGAATATATCCTCCTTTTATAAGCAGGGCATCATATACCCCAAATAACAATTACAGAATTACCAGAGCCAGGGAAGGAATTTAGAAATCATGCTGCCTAATGTACTTCAACCTTAGGGTTAAAAAATTTTACAAATTAAAAAAAAATGCACAAAAACTTTCCCTTAGTGCAAGACTAGTGAAAGGCAACACCCCTCAGGCCACTGCTGGCCACAAGTGTCAACGTCTTGGAAAACCAGAAGTGCAGCCAGTGCTGCTACAATCCCCTCTGACATCAGAGAAGTGCAGCCAAGGACTCCCTGCAGAGATCAGGAGCAGTCAATGAGGTAAAGGGAGCTTCCCAGCACGAGTTCCTGCAGCTGCTTGCTGTGCCAGTGCACTTCCTTCCTTCAAATGCTTTCTTTTTCGTCTATATATAGCAGAAATGCAGATGTCTGCTGTGAGGGGGTGGAAGGCACTGTGGAATACCTGCTTTTCAAAGCTACAGAAGTTAAGGCAACTGCAATAATGCATTTGACTCATCCTGTACTTGGCACTGAGTCAGCATCTTAGAGCAAAGGAGGGGGGATTGCACGCTGCAAGGCCATACACAACTAGCGACAATCAGCCTTACAAGAATAAGAAGCAAGAGCAGCTTATTTCAGTCACTTTAGTAAAATCATTATAGAAAATGGTTACCCAGGACTAAGGGGATTCTAAACTCTGTTCCATAACCAAATTGGTGTCATGTAGCAGGAAGAGGCTGAAAGCTGGGCTGTGCCCCTCCACATTGTGCCTGACTCATGCTCTCACTGACATGACTTGCTTGAATGAAACAATCAGTGCTGTCCTGTGGATGCCATCCAGAGCTCCACCAGACAGATCCGTACTGGTGCTAATATCAGATGGAATCAGCTGCCTGTGTGCTAATGCAGGAGAGAAAGGGATCTCTCACCATTTTTTCCCAGCATGCTACTCTGTCTTGCCTTGGTGAGGATGCTAAGGTGTGGATGGGAGAAGTCTTACGGCTTTCCTCCTTAATTCTTCCCAACCCTGCTATGGAAGTGGACATTAGCTAGGCAAGGGTCAGATACGGGCAGCCCATTCCCACTATGGACTGAATGGAAAGCAAAGACACAAATTTTGTTTGCACACATCTTTCTGTAAATCAGTTGTTGATTTTCATAATTTATAGCTCTTCGAATTTTTCTGCCTTTGGGACTGAGTTTGCTTTTCCCTGAAAATTGTTCTCCCTCTTTGGCTGTTACCCAGGGAGCTGGAGGGAGGAGGAGTTATAAAATTGCCATTAAAGAAAGATTACTATGCATTTGCTTCTATTTTTCTCATATCCATACCTGAACATTTTTTGTCTTATTGCCATACATAGGAAGACTTTTCAAAAGGGGTGCCACTATTGAGGAATTTCATATATTAACCCCCAAGCTGATGTAGTAGCACACAACAGACATTCAGCTTAGTTTTATGCAAGGCAATTTGAGTTCGACAGGAGAGTTTCACGAGCCTACAGGGAGAATCAGACCCTCAACATTATATTTAGAGGTTGCTGGAAATTTTTCAACTGGAAAGATTTTCAATATAAACTAGGAGCATTATTGATGAAAATGTGATTATAAACTACATTATGAACTGCCTCTTGATATGATTGTTTATTTGGTTTTGCTGGTACCTTTCCAGCTGGCTAGAGAGAAATAATTGTCTTCCAGATTTTCTTTCTACTTTTTTTAGTCTTCTGATGGAAAATATTGAGGTAGAAAATGGCAACAATGCAAAACAAAGAAGTATTTTTCAAAATACTGTTTGTTTAGAAAAAATGCCCATTTCTCACTCCTTGAAATTTTAACAGCTCTAATTCTTATGTATACATGAAAGGAAGAGAAGAATTGTTCTGCTAACTTGTCCCCTTAAGCAGAAAAGCTTGCCCATATGTCTTGCCTGCCTGTGGCTGCTAGCCATTTTTCATCATATTTTGCCCATTTACATCCTCTCTCCACCCCCTCCATAGCCCATGCCATTTGCAGAACACTTGCAGGTGCTGTTTTTCCCTGGCGTTCCTGGGCTGCTCCTGCACCGGGGTGACTGTTTAATGCAGCGTGTTGGCAGAGCTGCACGTGGAGCACGCGCCAAGATTTCCCCTCTCTCCCCCTCGGTGTGTGAATGAGTGCAAAATAAACTCAGCAGAAATTTGCATTCAGGCTTACATGGACTGAGCACAGAGTTTTGATGGACTGACCAAACTTATCAGGAGTTTTCACTTCTCCTTCAGTCAGAGGGAGAAGGGCTGTCACACCTTCAGTTTACCCTGTGTATGAAAAGAGCTGCACACAGTTAATGAAAGTCACAGGAGCAGCTCAACTGTGCTGTTAGGTCCAGAGCATGAGAGATCATATATCACTGTAACCTGCCTAACCTTCCCTGTACTAAATGACAAACTGCTGCAAATAGCCTTTGGGTCAGGTCTCACATTCACTAAAATACTTGTCCTTCAGCTGAGGACTCTGTTGAACTCATATATCACACAGCTTCTTAAATCACACAGACTTGCATAAATGCTAAATACTAATTAAGACTGCAAAAATTACCAAAAGATAAAGTCCATGAAACAGGTCAAATCAAGGCTTAATTATATTTAGAATTTATCTTTTCAGATGACCTTAGAAAGATAGAAGACTGCAATTTTCAGTGTGTTTATGAAGTTGCTACTCTACTTCATGCTGCAACTCATATCACTCTCAGAAGCCATTCAGACTACAGCTTGTGCTCAGCCAGAAAAGGATTTCCAGTTGGACACTTCAAGAAGCAGGATGTGGCAACATTGCCGAGCTCACAGGGGCTTGGCTGGTGCTAAGAGGCTTTTCCGATTGTCTTTACGTAGGACACGTCCACTGATTAATGGATCCTAACGAGAAGTTCTTAAAAGGTTTTATTTGAAAGATTTTATTTCATACAACAATGTTTGTTGGGAAAATGGTGTTATTTGAAACCTTTCAAGGACTGATCCAAAAACGCATTTTGGAATAAAGTGATAACTATAAATGTTGGCTTTGTGCAGCCACACAACGAAGTTAGTAATCATTACTTAAGCACACCTTTATGCATGCTAAAGGCTTTCTGAGCAGTGTTTCTGCCCTGAGGAACAAGCATGATAAGAGGAAAGAGCTAAATAGTCAGCAAACACTGAAGAAAGGAAAACTGCAGACAATTTATATATCAAATCAGTCAATTCCTTGCAAGTAGCATGGCAGCAGTGTTGGGGTTTTTTATGTGACAGAAGGCAGGAAGGTAGCAGATATGCTCAGGGAGGTAGGGCAGTGAATATAGAGCTTTTAGGTGATGGCGAAGCTGACAAACTGGCTGATTTGATGTGAATTGAATTGCATTGGGGTTTTCAGAGCTGAGTAGCACAACTTTGTGTAGGGCACATGGTATAAATAATGAAAAAGAGAAGACATCGTACTGAGTCATATGTTTTGAGATAAGATATGAGTTGCTGACAGCAAGATGCAGAAGTGTTCTGAGCACAGCTGCAGAGGAGAGGACTCAGAAGAGAGAGGTGACAAGGGAGGGGAGAAGGAGATACAGTGTAGGCGGTCAGGAGGAGTCACATACACGACAAACACTTGTCTTCTGCATTTCAAAATATGATGTTAGCACGGTGGCCATATTTGATAATAACGGTATAAACAAGTTTGTTCCAGCCCTCTCTCCATTCTTAGAAATTAGACACAAAGGGTGGCATAACACTACTTCGATTTACAGTCTGTCATTTTCCCTTTTGCACCTGGGCTGCTGCAAGTGTGTTATTACTGCTGGTCTCTCACTCAGGAGTCCCTAATGCAGAGGTGGGATCCCCTTCAGCAGCTGAGCTATGGCCTGTGCTCTGCTGCCTGCAGTTGTGGCTTAGTCCCTAGAAAACTATTACCAGCTGGAGGAATTTAGAGGAGGCCCAAAGCTGTTTTGAATTACACCCCAGCTGTGATTAATGTAGGAATGTAGTGGGAACTGAACTTCTGTGGAAACTGCATGGCAGCGTTGTGCAAGGCAAGGAAGAAAAGAGCCCGGCATATTTGTGTAAAAAGTCACAATATATCTGCAGCTTTTTAAATGACAATTAAGAGGAATTCAGACAAAATTGTGATTAGGTGTTTGATATATATCTTCTGATTAGTCTTTGTTGGAATTATCTGTATGGCAGAATAATTATCTGTACACAATTCCCTGCATTAACATTATAACCTAATCACATCTCTGTAGCTTTCTGTATGACTTTTTTAATTGGTTCTGTAATAGCCTCAGTGTAAAAAACAGTAACCTGAAGTGATTAGTCTTTCATTATTTCCCCTGTCTCTGACTCAAAGGAAAAGAGATGAGCTAATCACATCTGTACCACTACACAGTCTTTTCCAGAAGTAGATGGAAGTACCAGAAGCTGCTTTTAGGGGGCAGAAAATCACTTCAATTCTTTCCCCAAATGACTGCGCAAAGTTTGATGTGGAGTTCCTATAGTATCTTCCTTGAAACTGCTCTGGGTTTATTTACATCAGAGAGAGAGAATTCTTGTAACTGTATGTAAGGCAAAGACTTATTTAACAAAAAAGAGACACATATTCCTTTTATGTCTAGTATTATCTTATTGACAGAAAAATTTTCACTAGATCAATAAATATTAAACAGCAAAATACAATTCCAATCAAACCAGACATATGAAAGTACCATGTGTAGAAGTTATAACATGCAGTGAGCTATCTTGTCTTACAGTCTGGAGTGAGATTAACTGGCACTGTCTTAAAAATCTTACAAGCATAAGGGCTAAACAGCTAGTTCTGCATCTTGAGACAGAAAAAAAAAAGAGGTTGTATGTTAGGTGTATTGTTCCATATTCTTAATTTAATATATAATTTGAGATATATATATAGATAGATTGATAGATATATAGATAGATATAGATATATATAAAATATGTAGTTATATGCCAAAAATTATAACAAAAGTGTAACAAAAATATAACAAAAGTGAAAAAAAGTATAAGTATACCATACAGACTTATGAAAAGACTTTATCTTATATATGATTTCTCTAGACTGTGACAGTATTGTTTTATGTTAAGCATTATTTAAAGGCATATGTGACCATTATTAGAAGATAATATTTTTTAAGATATAGATGTCACTATTTAATTGACTAGTGCCTATGTAGCCAAGGCACTCAGTCCAACACATCTTTTCATATTCATCACTGTACATAGCTAGTAAAAGCCCCTAACTAGAACAGTTTGAATCTAATTAGATGAAATGGAGAAAGGACATATTTTAAGACATGGTGCTGGGGCACAGATATTCGTAATCACTTCCCTGTCAGCAAATAGTCATTAGGTGAAAGGGAAACTCACTTGGACATGCTGAGTCCTAATGAAGTGTCTTAAATTCAGTGACTATCCTTCCCTGTTAATGTCCATCCTATTCTGTTATTCCCCCTTTAATCTTATTTTATACTGATCTGTACTTCTTTTTTTATAGCCAAAGTATATAATGGTCAAAGATAACACTGGTGCCAGAGGATAGAACTTGCATTAACAAGCTGATGATTCCAGGTGCTGTTACCAATTTATTTACTTGAAACTGCAGATCTGGGCAACAGAAAACTAAGAGGGAACTTATATTTCCCTGAGTCATCCTCAAAAGATGTAACAAGCCCAGGGCATCAAACTGACTGATGTTACCTGAAGTCTAAAGGGGTGTTGCTCAGCATTGTCATGACCCCGGTGCTCTGCAAGTTTGTATTTTGTGGGATGCCTTCCAGTGATCTATTTCCCATCGTGTGGTCTCGCAGACATGCACTGGAGAGGTACCCTGGGGTACCAGCACCAAGGAAGAAGCTTTAAAGCACCACCACAAGCCTTTCACAGTACTACCCAGCTCAATAGCTGCCCTCTGACACTGGATTTGCTTGGGCTCAGCATGGTCAGTCAGAATATCTAGTTATACCACAAAAAACATGGTTTGCTAAAAATTTTTTTAAAAATTGGCTTTCTATCAGCTTTGAGCTTATCTTTTGGACAACACATCAATAATATTTGCAAGCTATTCTCCATGGCCATTAAATCTGGTCAATTACCTGCTGACACATTGAGTGGGGTGTTTTTTCGTTCTGTTTCTTCTCTTTAATCACATGGATCTAGGAAATTAGGATTTAGAAAAGAAATAAGTCACAGAATATGCACTGTAAAAAGATGAAGGTGGGAGAGAGAGAGAAAAATCAGCTCTTACTGAAACAAACAGCAATTTTATACTTGTATGGCCAGCAGGTATAATTCAAATGGAGCTGAAACTTGAAGAATATTCTTTATGCTAAATTTTTGAGAGAAGGATTGTGGATGCTGAAATCTAATGGTAATGGTTTCTTCTGCTTCTAAATAATTTCTCTTTCCCATGTATGCTATGAAAACAATGATATCGTTTTTGTAAACAGTACAGGAACACCTGTTCTCCCAAGGTCTGCTTTTTTTTAAGACACAGCATGTTTGGAATTTGGTGTGGCAAGATTTCCTCCAATCATCTGTGAGTTTTTAGCACATATATAAGAGAAGATAATAATAAACTCTCTCTCTCACTTCTTGAATTGGCTGAGTGTCTGTGTGTGCTGGCTCCATGTCCTGTACAAGAGCGACAAAGGACCTTATTTCCTATCTATGTTTTATCCAAATACTCTGTTTCACCCAAATGGTCACAGTTCTTCCAGATCAGAACAAGGTTTTCTTGTCCTGTAATTAAAACACCTTTTTTTTTTTTTCTTGTCTACATATCAATTGTCATTTCAACTAGTGACATTTGGTATTTTTGGAAGGTAGATCCTACAACATGTAAATATTTTACTGTGATTTAGATATTAAATTAGTGTAAGCACATGTGTCAGGAAGTACAGGGCAAAATATTTATGGGAGGGAGGGCAGAAGGTAAAAGGCAAGCAGTAAGTATGAACTGACTGATAGGAGAAAAAAAATACCTGTCTTTAATTTTGTTAGCACAAGCTAACTCTGTGACTTTATTTTCTAATAATATATATATTTTTAAAATATTTACCATTTTAAAAGACATGAGAGATTAAGAGGAAAATAGCACATGTTGAAATATTTGAGCAGGAATTCAGCAGAGATCTTCATTTAAACCAAAATATAGGTGCCTTTTCTTATGTTCCTAAGTACTGCTACCTGCTAAAAATGTTATATATCCACATTAAATGATACTTTTGCAACAGATCTTGATATGAAATAAGGTGTCTCCAGAATTCAATAGAAGCAGATATAATTTTTCAAGCAAATATTTTTAAAATCTATACAGACCTTTCTTCATATATCTGTGTATACAGATACATATATATATATACATATACAGGTACATATATGATGTTCTCTGCAACTTTTCTACTTTTCACAGAAAACAATTTGGGAATTTGATGCATTACAAATCCTAATATCACCCTCCCACCACACACTAATTTATCAAAATACTATTCCTAGAAATTGGCTGTATTCTGAAAATTCAAAGCGATGGGCTACATTCTGCCTGTGTATTCCAGTTTTCTTCAAGATGAGCTGCAAGGCCAGCACAGCCTGGCACTCACTGAGATCCTAGCAATAGCAGGGTGGGGGATCATTTGCTTTCATGGAGAGCAACAGCACCTTAAAGAAAGGACAGTTGAAACCTGATTTCTTCAGAGCAAATTTCCAAATTCTGACCCTAGTTTCAGGAGCTTGGGGAAAACCAGAAATTGTAGGCACTATTGTGGAAAAAGAGCATGGTAAGCCTGCTTGGAGGAGTTGTTTTCTTTGTGACAGGTAAAAGAAAGGGGCACCCCTGCGCACCAAGGGTAAAGCAAAGCGGGAAATTAAAGGGTGCTGCTGGTGGAGCAGCTTCTGATGCCTTTAGTACCCATGCTCTGCTTGAGAGGAAGGGGGATTCCTGCTGGGGCAGTGCTGGCAGTGCCCCAGCCCTGCAGCTGGAGCACTTCTGGGCACCTGTGCAACCAGCCTCCATTCAGCAGCCTCTGCAGCAGCTGGTCCTGACAGCCTCACACCACCCATCCCTTCTATGTGTCTCTAGCGGTCTGGTAACTTCAGCACAATGAGATCAGTTTGCAAGGTTTACTGTCAGTATGGAGGGAATGATCTCTCACTTATGTCATTCTACAAACAAGAATCGTATCTTGTTAGGACAAGAGAAAACCACCTTAAGTTGTGCCAGGGGAGATTTAGATTGGATATTATGGAAAATCCTTCGTGGAAAGCATTGTCAAGAATTGGAACAGGCTTCCCAGAGAGCTGGCTGAGTCACCGTCCCTGGGGGTATCTAAAAGATGTGCAGACGTGGCACTTAGGGACACGGCTTAGCGGTGGACTTGGCAGTGCTGCACTGACAGCTGGGCTCCTTGATCTTAAGTCTCGTTCAACATAAATGATTCAACAACTCTGTGATTCCTTGATTTTATATTTTCTACAACAAGGCTGCATTCACACAACTCTGTAAATAGCTCATCATAATATTGATGACAAAAAAATCTTTGTCTGCAATGATCAGTGGCTGCACGAACAGTGACCACGGCAGATACAGTAATTGTACAAGAACTAGGATATACCAAATAAAACAGCCGTCTTACATACATCTTTCTTTTAAAAAATGTCCATCTCTGAATTGAAATAGCAGTAAGAACTGAACAACAATAGGTGATTCTCAAACAAATGCACCTTCCTCTGCAACAGCTGGGAAAATCTCCCGATTAGAGCTTTCCAAAACTAAATTGGACGCTTCATCAAAAAGTGATGTTTAGGAGAAAACATGCCTGGAAAAAACACAAGATAATATGTCACTTTAATTTTTCACTCCTAGAATATGACTCAATAATTGAATTAAAATTATCCTTGATTTTTGCAAATTTATTTCCTACAGGAATATATTTGATGATCCTCAACATGTTTGTTTCTAGGCCTGCTAAAGACAGGAGAAATAGCCTTGTTTTTTTCAAAAGGAGCTGTTTTATGTATATATATGCTTATATGATGAATATAAGTACCTGATGCCCATACACCAAGCAACCATTTGTGTAAAAGTTAGTGTCAGGCAACCCAATATGAATCTTTCACTAAATCAATTTCAAAAAGTGATAAAAGTGTTGTGGTACCTGGTAATGACTATGTAACTTCTTCAGGCAAGAAATGAGTGGAGATTTGGATGAAGAGCCCACATCTATTTCTTTCTTCCACCTGTCCCATCCCCTAGATAATCTGATCTCAGTACAGGTCCAAGATGTTCAGCTCATTTTAAATCCCCTCTCAGGATCACAAGTACCAAGGGCTGCACCTACACCAGTTAGACAGTGCCAGGAGAGAAGCTAAACCCCTGTCCTGTGGTTGTTCACTAACAGGGAGCTTTCTCCCTGGTGTGCACCTGGGTTCATGCCAGCTAGAATTCCCTAAGCCAATGTTCCAGCACTGTTCAGGAAGTTGTAAGCAAAGTAGTTGCAGTCACCCTGATTTAAAGGGTAATTAGCCTTCAGGTTGCAAACTTCTTTTAAGGCCAGAGAGCGGGCTATAGAGCAGGCTATGGACTTCTTAATTTACCAGTCCCAATGTAGTGATGGGTCCTGCAGCAATGACACTTCATGGCTTTAACATCTCTTGGCACCATGTGCATTCTGCTATATAGGATTACCATGTAGTGGAATGTCAGCCTTTAGCATGAAGAAATTGTGCCTCCAGTGACATGTGAGGTGGTGCATGTTACTGCTATGGATATGCTGGCAGAAATGCTTATGTAAAGACAAGTAAGCACGTGCACCTTTCAGTGGAAAATCCATCTCCCTTAAATTGTATCTCCAGAGGGCCATTTAAAGTGGTTTTTAGCAGCATACAGATGCAATATTGTGCTCAGTAATTCTTAGTACTCTTTGTGGCAGGAAAATTGTTCTCCTAATCTTGTACTCCTGAGAAGCATAAAAGAAATAAAGTTATTGATATTAGTTCCTGGACTCTGTAGAGATACCATTGCAATTTTGGCACTATACTACAGAGGCTTGTTCATCAGCATTAGACTTTTAATTGTTGCAAACCAATACAGAATTCAGTTAATTGTGTCTTTTAAAAACTCTCTTTCTGCATAAAAGTAGGTTAAAATAGTACCTGAATGTGTTCCCCTTGTAGATGTTTACATTGCTGGGTACGTCTGCTGGGACGTTTGCTATCCTTATTTTGCTTTGTAAGTTTTACTTGAGATCAAAGGACTTGGATACCACAGCAGACAGATGATGTGGTAGCATTCCTTCGTACTGTTGCCTGTCCTTACCTATTTTGTCCCTGCTTGTAACACTCATATAGCCCTGCTTGCCATTGTGTGTCTGGGTCAGGATTAGAAATATAAATACGCAGGCACTTGCACACTAGTGCTGTGCCAGCCTGGCTGAGGAAGAACAAGTGGCAGACATGAGTGATGAGAACCAGACACCCAGGCCAACAAAATTGTCAACTGTCCAACATTGCCTGAGCCTTAAAGTGCCCGTGGCTTCACACAAAGCGTTCCAGTTTTTAACACTCATATAACGTAAAATATGAAAGATGAGATTTGTTTAATGATAGTAAAGAATGGAAAAGAGGATGCTCCCCAAATACTTTTCTTCTAGCTGTGACTCGATTGCCCTTGCGTTCTATGGTTTCAGGATCAGAGTTGTTGCAATCCTGAACTTCAGACAAAGCCAAAGCAGAGAATGAGTCATGAGCAGGATTTTGTCCTGGGTTCTCTGATGTTCCTGCTGAGGCCAGAGTTTCTCAGCTCTGTGGGGGTTTCATTTCAATCCACATTCACGTTTGTGCTGGAATTAGTCTGGTTGAGGCAGGGGAATGCTTTTTCAGTTGCATTTCACTGTTAATGAATACCAAACCCGACCTGATTAATAACCAGTGTGTTGCAAGCCCCAACTGACTCAGGAATAAATGATTAGCCAATGGATCTTGCTGTCAAAAGAAATGATTGAGGACACAAACTGAATAGGATTAAATTTGACACCAGAATTTTAAATAATGCAAGCAGAAAAGTACCGTATGCTGAGCACAACCCAATCACTGACTGAGAGGGTCAGGAACTACCTTCCCCATTAAGCAAGTTCATCTAAAAACGAACACTTTGACTATATTTCACCATGTTGTTTCTTACTCATTTTGTGCCATTCAGTTCCAGGGAGAGGGAGAAGTAGGGAGAAGGAAAGAGCTGGCAGAATTTGGTCTCCCATGGAAACTGCTAGGAATTACTTGCTCAGATTCTCTCAGTACAAGGGGAAAGAACAGAGAAAAGAAGTCTGACCCTGTGTGCCCAGAGGCAGCAGAGTTAGCACTGGGTCAGGCACACCCTATGAAGGGGCAGTGACATCAGGGAGAGGGATGTACCAGGGGCAGGTTTTATTGGGCACGTTGGACACTGGTCCAAACTCAGACTGAACTTTCCAACCTGCCCACAGCACAGCTCTACCCTGACCACAGAAAGGCAAACACTACCTAAGCAAGCTGACAGTTTGGCTTAGTCTGATAATATCCCTATTCCTAATGGCAATTTCTGGGATTTTCAACAATGTAATTTTGATAATCCTAATTAATGTACACCTGCATAGATTTGTTGTTTAACAGTTATGAAACTTTTCAGCTTGTAAACAGATATAAAAAAAAAATTACTCAGAAAACCAACTCAGAAAATGATGACATTTTTTGTGTGTCATATCAGTGTTTAATCTCTGATTTCAGAAAATGTGATATGAAAGAACTGGACAACCTATAGTGGAGTATCATATTGAAAATCAGCCTAAGTATGGTATTAGCAACTCATTCAAAGAGTTGTGCCATGCACAGAAATCATTTGCCTGCATGAATGATCATAAGGTGTTAAAAAAATGTAATACTTGAATCATGGAAGTAAATCCTGGAATTGCATCCCCAAAAGAGAATTATCTTTTGCAGATTGCATGCCAAGCTTTTTCTGAGTTATTATCACAGATGGTGAAAAATTCCCATGGCCTTATACTCATGTTCTTTTTCATTCCAAATGGAGTCCTTTGTGAAATACCAGCATGACTGCATATGTTTGAACTCTGACTGTCCACTTAAACGTATGCTGCACTTCAGTGGTGTGGTCTCTGGGAGGGAGTGCTAGGCTCTGTTACAGGAAGTTTAGAACAATTTATTTTCACCCCAAGGCCACTGAAACCCTGCCTAGCATTATCTCTGCTAGACTATACTGCTAAATTGGGACAGTCAGAGCTGAAACACAGTCTGTCATGCTCTTCATAATCCAATAGGGCTGCAAGATTCACAAAGGCAAGTCTAGTCTGTCTCTGTCCTCTACACCCAGCTCCATGTATCCATCGCTTCCCTCAGCTCTCCCCAGTGATCTTTCAGCTCCAGAGTTAGGGATTTTCTCACAGATCCAGTGGAAAATGAGGCATGGCTGGCTTTGTGATCTCTTGGTCATTGGTCTGACAGATGAACTCAGACCAGATGCTTCAACTCCATCTTCCTCCCATGTGTGCCTCTATACAATGGGGAAATTATAACAATGAGGTCCTCTATTCTGGTAAAAGATCTTCAGTGGTAGTGTCAGTAATTAGGGTGAGCCTATTTAATTGACAGGAAAGTCAGAGTTAAAGTTATTCAAGTGGTCTTTCGTCTCAGATTTTCTTCTGATTAAATCAACTGCTTTATAATGCCCATTTTTACTTGGTGTAGTAGGTATTCAGAATGAATTTGGAAGGTACATAATATCAGAGATCTACAAAAGAAATCACAGGAGCTGCAAGTATTCTTACGGTGGGTGTGAAATTTTATATCTGCTACAAGTTTGGGGATGAAGGTACTGCTCACTTTTTGCAGCTAAGTAGCAGGTGAATTTTGGAAGAGATGTAGGGGAAGCTGAGCAGCCTGACTGTGGCCTTTCTGGTGTGCCCACCGTTTGTCATCTGATAGGGACAGAGCTGACTTGCCAGCAGTCCTGCCCTCATCCTTCACCCTCCTGCTGTTTCATGGAGCTGGCTGCTATGGCTGTGCACAGCCTGCATTCATAGCCTCACACCACACAGGGGTAATTTACCTCAGTTCCCACTGGTGGAGCAGCATGGATCAGCTGGAGCGTGCTTGTGGACTTGGCATTTAATGGGGTTTTTGGTGAGTAGTGACACAAGCCTTATGTATCTGGTACTGGTACACGGAGTACAAACCATAATGAAATGGATCTGTTCCACAAGAAATACAATTTTATGCTTCCTAATTGAGCAATTAATTTAGTTTTGACTTCTATTTTGCAAATGTCAGGGGATAAAGTTGAGAACAAGTGGTTGTTGTACTTGCATCAGGAACTGAGGGTTAAAGAGTTGTGCAAAATTGATAGTATACAGAGTTGATTTCCAGCTTAATGTTTGGATGAATTTGAATAGAGTTAATTTTACTTTTTCCTTTACTGATTTGGTTTGAATCCCCTCCCAACAGAATAAGAATACAGATTGAAAGTAAGTCTTGTCTTGTTTGAGTGATCTCTGTGAGTGTCCTTGAAAGTCCTTTATTCTGACTATGACGGTACTCTTTTCCACTGGGAAACACATATTGCCCTGTAGCTCTAAACTAGTGAGAGACAAATGTCAAGAAAACTTGGATGTTTAAATAAAAATTGATTTTCACATCTAAGACTGACAGCTATTCATACAGCTGTGGGCCAGTCTATGGAAGCTTTGAAAATTTAATAACCAGCAACATCTGTCTAAAATATTCCCAGTGTGTTTCATCCAAATGATACTAATTTTGTCCACCAAAAACAGTCTTGAGTAAACTTTAGTTCATTCATAGAAAAGAAACCGATACTTTTGCTTAATAAAGTGATAGCAAACATGTTTAGTTATGAGCATGTTCTCATTTACTATACATTATTTTAATATTACATGTATCTAGGTGTGTAGAAAATTAGAGACCTAATCCAGAAAAGCCCAGAGGAGGGGAGACAACATTTTCCTTGGTGTTGCATCAGTTCCACACTACTGAGGAATCCATTTTATTTACGGAAAATCCCCATGAAAACAATGAAGGCAGTCAACTGCTTTACACAAGTGGGGAGGCTCTGGTCATGCGTGTCTAAAATGTGCCATAGAAAAGACATGATTGCCCATTTTATGGCATGTTGGACTTCACACAGAGTCTGCTTCTAGCAAAGAACATTTCTAAGGAATCACATGCAATAAATGAATCCTCTAGGCTCTTGTTTTCAATGTTGCGTGCACTTCATCGGTGTGAAAACTTCTGTGGAGGCTTCATGAGCTAAAAATTCTCTGAGGTGGTATGCTGAGACTCTAGGAAACAAAACTGATAATTCTGTACCTCCTGGACATCTGTACTCTCTCTCTTCTATATTCAAAAATCAGTATGTGATGATGTGGTTTTAGAAGGCCCACTGTAAGCAAGTGGCTATTAAAATGGCATTAATGGTGCCTTAGGCAAACTAGTATTTGTTAAGCATATGGGTAACGTTATTAGCATGACATATGCCTGGCATTTGAGTAACAGTCATCAGTATATCTGAGGTGGAAGGTGCCTACTTCATGGGTCAGTTCTCTGGTGAAATATAGAGAGAGTTATATTGAAACTAAATAGTTGCTGAATCCAGTGAAATTTGGAGAAACTAGTTGGTCCCTACACCTTCCATGTAACCCTGAGATGGAAGGACAAGCTGCAGTTAGCTGAGGAGACCTAGTGAACATTAGGGGGTGAGGATGCTTTCAACATGCAAATAAAAACCTGCGACAGCAGCGCACCTGCAGTGTGATAAAGTGCCCAATATATGTGTGTCACTGGCTCCACAGGCTGTGTTCTGTGTGTTTTGAAACTAAATCTTTCTTCCTCCTATTGACTTCTTGCCCTCTGGTACATTGAGTTGGCTGCTTGAGACGCTTTCACTAAGTACAAAGTCAATTGACTGTAAATAGTGATGAAGAAAATGTTGTGTGATTAATATTACAGTTCAAGCTCTTCTGATCAGTCACAGAAAGAGCAATCAAATAAACTCGACTTCATTTCGGAGAATCACACACTGTTAATGTTGGAGAGTCTGCCTGGAGCCCAAAGGGGAAAAACAAGCCACTTGAGGCAAATCTCTCTTCTTTTACATAGAACAAACTAGTTGAGCAGTGTTAAAAGCTGCGTATTGATTTGTGCTCAGACTGAAAGCCATGCAGTGATGTAAATGAAAATGTGTCAAGAGTCAATATTGATTTTTTTTCTTTTTCTTCTCTTTTTTTTAAAGCAAGGCCACTCCACTTGGGAGATGCTGTTAGCTATACCACTAGGCTTGTCAGCAAATGAAGTAAGATCCTTCTCCACAAGACTACATATGTCCAGACATCAAATTTACTTCTTTTACTGAGGGAATATGGACAGCATGCTGAGAGCAGCTATGTTGAAAAAACTTGGTTTTTGAGAAAATTGTCAGGTGAAGAAAAAGAAATGACAGAGAAGAAATCAAATCTTAGAGAAGATAAATTTGCTGGGCTGAGCTTGCAGTCTAATACTTGCAGAGTAGACCAAATTTTTTGTTTTAAAATCTTCCCTTGCTATAGATTTGTGTAGCAATATAAATTATACTCAGTGATAGCCAAGGACAAGGAAAGGGTAGAAAGGAAATCCTGTTGTCCCTAGAGGGGTGTGCACTCAGCTGGAGTAGACCTGGCAAGAGTTTCCCCTTAGAAAGAGGGAGTTTGCAGGTAGAAGACTTACAAGTCTCAGATGAAGACTAGCAGAAGGGAAATGGGTGATCCCTGAAGGATAATCCAAATACATTTTTTGTTGACTTCCCACCATGCTTAGTGGGGGATATACAAAGCAGTTTAGGAAAGTGCAGCCAGCAGTTGCCTATGTCTTCTCCCCTGAAGATTCAGATGCAAACTGTAATAACTGCTATGCTCAAAATCAATGCTGTAGCTTTTTCTATTCAATTAGAAACTGCAACCAGGCTCTTTTTGACTAAAATTTCTACCTTGTTAACTCTTAGCAAGTAATGTTCTTCCAGGTCTTTGACAAAAACTCCTTCTCTGTAGCCAAGATAATCTTTTCTCAATCTGTGCCACCAAATCTGGCAACTAATTGCTCACACCTCAATTAGAGGTGACAGGAGGATGTGGCAGACAGCCCATTGCAGCTCTGATCTTCTAAGAATGAACAGCAATCCACAAGGGAGGGTCGTATTTAGTGTGGAGTCAGGCTTGTGAGATGTTTTTTACTTTATTGGCACTATTAAGGGTTTTGGATACTTCCACAGCTCCTAGCTTTTCTTCCTGGAGAGAAGAAACATTGCTCCATTTATGGCAGTGGTTCTCCTCATTCATCCATCTCTGCTAGCCTCTCTCCACTGAAAGAGAAACGTTTGTGCTGTCTCTATATCTACCCACAAGAAATCACTTTAACTGTAGCCTTCCTGGGGGGAAAAAAAGAACTACTTCAAACTGAAAATAAATAAACAGAGAAATTAAATTCTAACTTGGAGAAGGAACCAAACCAAGTACCACAGCAGCAAAATGGCAGTCTTCCAGCTACTGGCCGTAAAAGGTGCCCCAAATTAGCAATATGTGGTGGTAAATCAAAAGTGCAACTCCAAACATATTTAGTGTGTGGAAATGCTCCTATCAATTTCAAATTTTCTGAGGTTCAGCTGATTAAAATAGAAGTTCATTTTTAAGACTCCAGGAAATTGAATTTGGCCTTCTATTAAGGGCTACAGCTGAGTTATAAATGGATGCCTGGGCTGATGAACTGAAAGTTGTTCAGTGAGAGATGTACACATGGCTTACACTTTATTTTTCACCATCTCAGACAGGTTTTTGATCCTTTTACTTTCATTTTCGTTTTTTTTTTAACATTTTGTTGCCAAACAGAATGAGAACCATAATGTAGCAAATTTTTTTGTTGTTTTTTGAAGAAACACAAGAGTAATACTGTCTTCTGTATAAATTCGATGTAATTTGTCACAAATCTGGAAAGTAAAGCAATACTGATGTTGTTCATGCATTCTGTCTGGTCTGTCATGCAGCTTGCTTTCAATTTTGTATTATAACCATTCAGATTTATTATTATTAAAATTCAGGCAGAGGGAGACAGAAGAAGATATAAAACTATTCCACTGCTCTGCTATGTTCTGTACATAATATGCAGAGATAGTCACTCAGTGGAATTCCATAATACAAGAAACTAACAAGAAATATGAAAGGCAAAAGACATAGAAAATGGATGTGTTTTATAAATCTGTTTTAAAAATGTATGAATGGGAATGATCTGACATTAACTACTTTTCAAACATTTCACTTGTCTCACAATAATGTTCTCTGTGTAAATGATTTTATTTTTTCGACAATTTCCAGTGCTGTCTCACACTTTCCTATTCTGAGCAAAACAACTGGATATGAGTGACTTCAACCAACTTTGGAAACACCTATTTCTTTTGTACATCTTAAGAACTGAACATGAGAGGGGCTGTAAGTTAGACCCAGTTAGATGCTCTGACATATGGAAGATAGGTACTGGCATGCAGAACATTTAGTTTATCATCTCCTGGACTCCCAATTCCCTGGTGTGGTGCTCCACCTTGGAACTGTGCAGGACCCACCTGAATGAATCAGGAATGAAGTGAATGGGAAAGAAGCATCTGCCTCTGGCCACACAAACATCTTCTTTCTTTGACAAGCTTGACTCTAAACCCTGCCCTACAGATTGGTGCCAAGCCTTCTTTCTGTATTTTATGTATCAGACAAAATGTTATTTCACATCTTTCCTTTATATTTCTTTTATTCATTCATTCACCCAGTGTGAATGGAGGCTTGTGATTAATTATTTGTTCTGGAGGAAGGACTTGAATCTTGATAACCTAGCTGAGTGACCTAGTTGTTGGCAATAATTAACCACAGCCTTAGACATGTTCTGAAGGCACCTCTGTGAAGCAGCATGACTAGAAAAATGGGTAGAGAGCTGTCTTGTTTGAGAATTCAGCTTTAGGGACTGGGGATATTTGGTTTGTGCTAGAACTCTGAGGTGCCACCACTTTCTTTTAAGCCTGCCCAAAGAAAAACAGTGTCACAGTTCTGGCATCTCCTCCAACCTACGGGAAGAGAATCCAGTCTAACACCATTACCGCATAAAAGGAACAGTTGTAGCTGAGTTCTGCCTGAGCTTTCTGAGATGCTGTTTGGCTTTTTGGGGTATTTGTCAAGGCAGTGACCTGACCACATGATGACCTAACAGACACTCAGTAGCAGAAGCTGCCCCAGTGCAGACACAAGGTGCTGCGAACAATGGAAGATCTCTTTCCCTGGGAGTCTTGCTGGTTCACCTAACCTGTCATCTGGAAGGTGAAGGCTCACATGCTTCACCAGGCAGAGCAGAGGGAAGAACTCAGAGCAGTCACTGGTTTAAATAGCAAGTAGTCTTCGAAGCAAAGAGCAGAAAACAGATCTCTTTCCCAGCTGAGTGCCCTAATTGCTGCCCTATGGTCATGCTCTGTCCTGCTCTCTGGTCCAAGGAATCCTTAATTATTTAATGTAAAACAAAAGAGCTTTCTCAGGAGCAGCACAAAGTGCTCCATCCGTCTCTCTGAGTACTGGTGTATGCATGTGCATACATAAAGACACCAGCACACAGATGAAGAGGTTGCAATTCTCTTGGGAGGTGAGACATGTGAGTTTGAATCCTCTTAGGCTGGAGGGCAAGGGAGGATTAATTTTGTTTTGTTCAGAGTCTTATACTAGAAGAGGATTTCAATGGGGATCTTGAAGGAGGGTTAGTAGAGTGACCTTGGGAATGCTCTGTGCCTGGTAGTATTTTGTTAAATGCTAAATTGTTTAATGGGATAGAGGATGATAAGTAGGGGAAAAGAGGCAAATCAATTTATCTCAAAACTGTATTGGTTAAATTAATCATTTAAATTATCTAGGGGCTTTATAAGATGCACACTTTTATGCATAAGTCACTTGTCTTTTTTACAGATTAAATGCTTTGAAGTCAGTATAATGATATGTTCCATTTCTCAGCACAAGACACGGAGGGTAGACATGATTATAGCTTATCTGTTTTTATTTTTAGATGAATCTATTTGAAATATCTCCAATATGCAAAAAAAAAAAAGGATGAAATAATAGTATGGATGACATAGTAGTTGTCCAACAGCTCCACTTTCTCTGAGAAATCTCTGTGACAAACAATATACATCTGTTGTTTAACATTTTCTTTGTTTCTTCAGGTGTTACATTCAGGGTGAATTCAGAGCATAAAAGAAGAGGCTTTGCATGAGATTCAGAAAATAACATAATATGTGACTCATATTTTGGACAAAAGAGAAAACCTTACTCATTTTCCTCTCCTCTAACCTAACACTTTAACCTTCTTTAACACTTTCAAGGAGATGTTTCTGTCCTCTTGAATTCAACACAAACTCCTTAGTCATGTACCTGGAAGAGTCTGAGTCCCATTTCTTCAGGGGTGTGACAGTGGGGAGAGGGAAAGCAAAGTTTTGTTTTGTTTAGAAGAAAAGGAGGCAGATATATGGAAGAAAATATTGTGTGAATAGGAATATAGATCACACATTCAAAAGCCTTTAGAAATCCAGCCCTTCTTCCTTTTCCCTCTACCCACCCCATGAAATTATTTTGGCTTTGATCCCGTATCTCTCCCTCTCTCTCCCCTTGTTCAGTGGCACAGAAGTATGTGACCCTGAAAGGTATCAATTGCCATTTCCTTTCCTGCTTAGATCAGGAGAAGGAACTGTTTGAAAAGCAATGGTTATGAAATAGATTTTTAATGTAAGCTCAGTAGTTTTGTGAGTGTTCATGTCAAAAGAATTTAACATGCCTGATAACTTAGACATAAGACCAAATAAATGTAGG
Organism: Pomatostomus ruficeps; assembly: GCA_013400735.1. NCBI lineage: Eukaryota > Metazoa > Chordata > Aves > Passeriformes > Timaliidae > Pomatostomus > Pomatostomus ruficeps. The sequence goes on along the minus strand of VYZT01019925.1, from coordinate 34,325 downwards.
CTGGGAACAAGTTAAAATGTGATTTCTAATTTATTGTAGTGGTTAGGAGCATATTTTAACTCAATTTGCCACACTCTCCATGATTACTGTAGACTTTTCAGTGAGAAAAACTCTTTGTAGGGAAATATCTGGACCCTTGGCCTTAAATAAAACAGTATTTTTTATGTCTTCTAATCAAGGATATTGTTTACAGGGCAGATAACGGTTAAGTCTTCTTTCCATTATTGACTACGTGATTTATTTCCTTTTGCAACTGCATTTAGATGTGCTAAAACCTCTCTTGACTGTTTCTCATTTCAGTGCCTTTTTCCAGTATGCGAGTGCAGCCCAGTTATAGCAGAAGAGCTGAGTATGGAACAGAGCCCACTGGTCACCTATCCCAAATTGCTGTGGCAGTCTGTTTTGCTGTTTGTTTCCTGCTCTGTAACAGAGCATGTGAACACGCTCAAGGAATAGTGTATTATTGGATACGGGTATAAAGACTTCATCAGCCTAATGGAACAATTAACTCAACCATTCTGCTGCTCTTGATCTGCAGAATTTTGCTTTAAGATCAGAGTGATAAGGTAAAGATTAACACCTCTGGGTCAGTGGGGCTGATGAGACATGATTTATTAATCCTCAAAAAAACCTTAATTGGACACTGGAGCACTCTCTTCTTCATTGTTAAACTCTGCCAATTCCCTGGATAGTTAGGGGAGATGGTGAGTATGATAGACTTATTGTAATTAGATGCACCAAAACTAAAGTAATGATTTTTTCCCATGGGAACACCATGTGTTATTTTCTCCAAATAAATCAGCGCTGATATTTATGAACACCTGAGAAACATCCCCTAGACATGGTCATTGACTACCCAAACATAACTTATAGAAGGGAGCTGCAGAACAGGATTCATAAGAATCCTTTGATTTAGAGGAACTGTCTTAAATCCTGGCCTTCAGAGCACAAAGAATATACTGTGCAAGCAGGTTAATGATCAGGTTGATTTATCCTTATTTTTTTACCCACCATTACTCATTCTTTCATCATGTTCTTTCCATTAAGAGTCACTGATTTATAGGAAGAAGCACTCCTCTAAGGAGTTTGGTAGGTTTTGAAACTAAGTCTCTGATATACTTTTTTTTTTTTCAAAGAAATATCTTTTTTGCAGGCAGTATAATAAATAGGTTCATTATAATGCAGCATGCAGCTAAAGACTGGAGAAAAGTCCACAGGCATACAATTCTAGCTGCTGTACCTCAGGCTCAGAAAACGGAGCTTTGTGACGAGGATTCATTAAAACACTTGGCATAGTGCAACCCTGATGAAATAAGTTAGCAGTCTCATTAGGGGGTTGGAGCAATCATTTGGAAAAAGCCTCCTTTGCTACATGTGTTTACTGTGTCACAGGAAGCATGTCCTCAGTCAACTGGGATAATCATTGTCAGCATTTTACATAGTTACAAAGGGAGCTAATAAGCCAGATTGTCGAATTATGTCAATCATGTCTAAGCATCAACAAACAAATTGCTGTATGCAGATGGGAAATTTGTGAGAAAGCTCAGTTCCATGGGAATGGTGCACATTGCGAGGTCGTGGTTTAAGATTAATATCTAGAGGAAAGTGACTTTCCAGAATGTGGCTCTGAAGCAAGATTTCTGTCGCTATGAAATTGTTTGGTGAGGCTTTTGACATTTAGGGCACTGATTGAGGAGATACTTGTATCATTAAGCATTACATCCTGGATTTCCTATCCCAACACTGTGCTCACCACATTATCAGGCTGGTATTTTCCTCTTGCCTCTGATGAAGTCCTCAGGTTTTGTTGCAGCTTCACATCCAGACTGACTTCCCAAGGCTATAGCCAAAGCAGAGATGAGAGCTGAGAAGTGGAATAGAATTTTTTCTGGTAAAGAAAGAGGAAAATTTTATGTATTCCTATTCAGCCCCGTTGGGGTTTGGAGTCAACTTTTATCCCAGTGATCCTGATGTCAGCTTTCTGAGTGACAAGTGCTTTTGGCACTTGTCATCTTTGCACCAGACATCACTCTAGGGGAGAAAGGGGCCTGTTTGTGCCTGGTAGTTGCTGAGTGCTCGTGTGATTTCACCCCTGCCCAGGATGATACATAACGGACAAAAGAATGAAGAGTTTAAAAAATGTTATAAAGCTTTCAGAGTGCATAAATAGACTGAAGATTGCACAAAAAAAGCAAGATAAAAAGTAAGATGTTAATCTGTAGAAAGAGCAAAAGATCTATTAAGTTAATCAATAGGTCTTTTACAGTGGCAAATATAATTTAGTTAAAGAAAACATAGAGAGTGCAAGAAGAATGCAATGAGTTTTCCACTTCTCCTGAAAGCAAGGATTGAGAAGAGTAGTTATTGACTAACAGGTATGTTCTTCAGAGAGGAAAATCACATTCTGGAGGGTGGGTCTTGAAGCTGAACTGAAGTTACAGAATGTCTGCACTGTAGTGTCCCTCAGGAGCAGGGTCTTCAACTCGCAGCAGAGAGAGGTCACCTGGTTAGGAACACTGGAACATAACACACCAAAGCCAGTTTATGTCCTTCCTCCTATTTAGAAGGAAATAGCTAGAAGCATTGATTCTCCAGCAACTTTAACTGTGCTTTGGCAACATGAAGAATAATGATAGAAAAAAATAATGTACGTTATAGACAGGGACATCAGTCCAGGGTACCAGGTAATGTGACCTCTCCGTTATTGTACATACCAGGGTAAGACACTCTTTCCATTAGCTATGTCCCAAAGGGTTTGATATTGGTTCTGATATTTGATTTTCAAGACATAAATTTGATTTTTCAGTCTCAATGAAACGTAGACTTCTTTGTTTGGGGTTTCTTTATTAATACAATGTATCTTTAACCACTATCTTTGTGTTCTGATACTAAATCCTATCATTTTTATGGTTTTTCCATATTGATGAATGATTGGCTCAATATTGATCTGTTTTTCCAAAGGCTCACTCGGTGTCATGTTTACCTGCATGGCTGTTTTATGTCATATTGTATTGACTTCCACTGATCCATGATCATTATCATTTGGGATTCCTTCATTCATCCTTTGTAATACAGACTGCTTAGTCCACATTATAGTCTTTTCTTACTAACCTTTTTCTGAAATACAGTCATGATCTACCCAGAGCCCAGGAATTTGGAGACTTAGGCTTTTGGGATAGCTTTCCCCCGTAGCATTGAATATTAACTCCAACATCACTAGTTATACTATTGGAATTTCCCAAAAGTTTAAGTATCATAGTCTGAATTGAGGTGCCCTGTGGAATGTCTCTTCTCCTAATTCTGAAGGTTCACAGCCAATTGCAGGTAACTGCTATTCAACAAGAATTCCCTGAAAGCTGAGCAAGAGGAAAGCCAGAAGCACTACATTAAACTAGTAATATAACACACAGAAGGGATGGGGTTGAACAAATGTAACTGTATCATGCCCTATTTGACTGGAGTGCTGATGTTATTGGTTTAAAAGTTCACCAACCCTCTCGGCTCTTTAGCACCCATAAATGTTATGTTGGAGCCTGATTCTCAAAGAGGAGGAACCAGGGAAAACTTAATCTGCCATTATGAAGAGAGGCAATGATATTTTCTTTCCTCGGTGTGAAGCAGCCTTGGCTGAGCAGGAATTTAGGAGGCCCATGGGGTCTGTATGTGCTAGCAGGCACAGAGGTTCATTTTCACTTCATCTGGCCCTTTGGGAGAGAGTAAGCACATAGAGCATCTTTCTTTCCACATAACTTCATAATAAACTTCCAGAGGAACGTGAGCTTGACAAATCTCACTGTAAAATTTTAATTAAAATAGATCTTCTATTTAAAAAGTCAATTCCATTTTTTAAAAAAAAAGAAACCTTCACAGTTCTGCTTGAATCTCAATCCTCCTGAAAAGACAACCATCAGTAAGCTGTTGAATCTTGTGAAAAAAACATACACAACCCGACTGATTGATTATAAAATGCAATCAATTAGAAATCACAGCTGACTTTTTTGATTGGAACTTAATTTGATCTGGAATGGGTTTGTGTCCTTGCCTACTACTAATTAGCAATAATAATAGTATTGTTCTTCTTTGGGAATTTGAAACTGATCTGCCTTCCCATAAGGCAGACGGTTGGTACAGCTCAAAGCACTCTGAGTCACAGCAGAGGTCTCAGCTCCATTACTCCTCTTAGCTGGCAAGGGAAGGCTTTGGTGGAAGAAAATGGTAATCCTGAACAAAGGAAGAAGTTGTCAGTAGAACGAGTTTGTCTTTTCAAAGTTGCAGCCTGAGAGACATTTACAAGCAGGAGAGGCTGTAGCATTCTCACAGCATTGCAGCCATCGAGGCTTGGATGCTGGAGCACTGCAGGGAAATGTGTAGGAATGCAGCAAGATAGTGGCTAGAGCCTGCTCTAGAATTTCAGGTGTTAAACTTGTGTCAAACATTTGATCCATATTTCTATCTAAAGCATTAAGCCAGACCTTCCTTGGCCAAAAGCAAACTCAATTGCATTATCTTCTGTTTGTTCAAGGGATAAGCCCAGCAGCTGTTCTTGTTGCGTAACATTTATATCTTTACAGAGGCTGCAGTAACAGATATAACATTTACAGAGGCTCCATGTGCCAGTGCTGGCCCCTTCAGTGACCTTAGGACTAGCAGGATGCTCAGGCCTGTGAAGAACCATCTCTCACTGACCGGAGACAACTAGGGGGATGGTTTAATTTTTTTTTTATTTTACATTTAAACTGCAAACTAAATGCTAGTCATTTTTTAGTATTTCATTAATATTCAGCTGACAGACTTAATTTCAAAGCAAGTATTTGTTATTTTCATAGATGGACAGAAACTCTTGACATACCTAGAGAAAAAAGAGGGGGTTTTTTTGTTTTTTGTTTTTTTTTTTTTTTGCCTGGTTCATCAAAGGGTACAAACACATTTATACATCTAGTTTCTCCAACGGACCTTGCTAGAGCTGTGAGCATTTAGGATAAGGAGTGTGTATGTACATGGAGCACTGGTTTCTTTTTAGTCAGCCCTGCTCTTCATACAGTAGGGTGAATACAGCCTGAAGTTGGGCACTGTGTAAACTGATGTGGAATGGCAACTTTTGGGGTAAGCTAGGCAGAATGATGCTTAGTGTCAGTTTTTATGTAACACTAGCCTAAGGGTCCTTGCAGAAATCCACGACCTGCATATATAAATAGTACACGGAGCCCCTAGGGATCTCAAGGAGGACAGGTGCAGGGAAGTGCCCTCTCACTGGGTCTTACCAGCTTTATGGCTTGTCCCTGGTGGCCCAGGAGTGTGGGTGGATTGGGCAGGAGTCTCACACCTTCTCCATAAGACAGGCTTCCAACTAACAGGAAACTGGGGAGAAGCAGAGAGCAGCAGGGAGCAGTCACCCCATAGCAGGGAATCAGCAGGACACCTGCACTTGCCGAAAGGCTTTGCTCCAGGAGTCACAGCAGGACCATGGGGATGGTTCCTCTGATATGGGGTAGTTTGATAAACCTGCTGTTGCTGATAGTATTTTGGCCTGTTTTATGCAGATAGGTTTAGCTGGTGAGGGCATTGAAACAGCATCTTTCAGAGACAAATAGAAAATACCTCTTCAAACACAAAGGGGAAGGACAGAAGTGTGTGTTACAATGGAAAAGAAGGTTCTCTGCATATATTGAACTTCATGGTACATTTTTTTACTTACTGCATATATGCGTTTAATAAAACAGAATTTAGTGATGTCCTTACCTCACCTAATACAACATAAAGATATGTCCACAACCACAATCAGTTAGGCAACTATTAAATAGACAGCATTAGGACCTTGGAGGTAAGAGGTGCTTTTCCTCATTCTGCAGTCTCCAGAAGTCTGTTTCTGTTAATAATAACAACATGGACACTAACATCATCACACCCGCTTGGAGTCTTAGTTGTGATCTGTACCACAGAACTACTAAATACATTCAATTTAATCAAACATAGAAAAGTGCCTGCCATTCTTAAGAATGAGAATTGCTCAAGAAAGTAATACAGGACATTAGTATATTAATGCATACAAACCCCACAAATATAGTTAGAAACAAATACGGTTAGCAGCAGGAATGTTCATAAAGTCATGAGAAGCATTGTCAAAGACTGAAGGATTAAAGCGAACCTGCAGATAGGACAGAAATTTGAAAGAAATCAGTTAACTAATCCATAGCTGACACTAGCAAAATAGCATTAGGTAGTACTGTAATATTCTTTTCTTATTCTAGGCTGTGATCTTGGATTTGCAGGAAATAGGGCCTGTTGCAGAGAGGCCAGGAGGCAAATTGTTGAGCAGCTGTCAGCACAGGGGAAGGAGTGTGGCATTGCCATCCATCCTGCATCCTGACAGGGGCCTCAGGGGGGGCTGTGCCACTGCACTGCAGCACAGGCAGCTCCATCCCAGCGCCTCCCAGCCAGCTGTTCAGTATGGTTACCACCTCATGCACTGAGACTATTGAGCAGATATCACAAGGTCTTCTTTGTATAAGGTGAACCCCAGCTGGACAGAAACGACCACAAGCCCACTCCCACTAGAACATCCTCTTTTTTTTGCAAGAGGGCTTCAGTCAAGGAGCCCTGAAGAGGGGCAGGAAAGGGATGCACTGCAGTGGTGCTTTCCAGCAGAGGTAAAACTGTTTTGGACCAGTGAAGTTGAGCCTGGTCTTGTACCAAACAGTGAGGATAAATTTATCCACCAGGTTAAGCTATGATCTAGCTCCAGTGCATTATTAAGTTCTTTCATGTGTAAAACTATCTATATATATATATTATTAAATAGAAATCTTCCTGGTAGCCTGCTACCTGATAATTACATCAGCAGAGCAGGGTGAGAGATGGCAGGAAAGAATGTAAGTGTGTTATGGGAATAACAAAGGAGGAAGTCAATCACAACAAACATTTTCTTAAGAATATATTGTACATTTGAGTGTGGAGAAGGACTAGTCTGTTTCACACATGGTAAGGGGAAGTAATTGAGAAGGTGTTCCATTCAGATGCTGCTGCAACTGGGAAGTTATGAGACAGCTTCAAAAATTAACTTGAAGGAGACAGACTTAAAGTATATAAAAAAAGATCCTTCTCTGAATTTAACCAGCAAAGCACATAATTCACTAAGCTGTAATGGTGAATTTATGATATGGAAGAATTTATTTCCTATTCCTTCTTCCACAAGAGAGAGGGGGGGAGAGAGAGAGAGAGAGAGAGAGAGAGAGAGAGAGGAGGAGGAAGAAAATAGAAATATATCTTAAATTAACTTTATTTACATCTTCTTGTGAAATGGCAGGATAAAAACAGCAATTAGGATTCAAGATCAAAATGAAAGTCTGTCCACATCAAAGTCCTTCTCACATCATTTTTCAGAACTAGAGCTGAATAGAGGAAGAATGAACTGATTTCTTTTCATTTTAGTCATTGTAAATGCAGAATGAATATCGTTCTGCAGATATGGTACCAGAGGAAAACACAAGCTAACAAAATAATGGTAGTACATATAAATAATTTATACACCCTATCAAAAACCGAATCAGATAAAGACATGGAAAACACATCTGAAAATTTGGAAATTGCTCAAAGCTCTTCCTCCAGTGTCTCCCAAGAGAATGAGCACAGAGCACTAATAAACTCTGTGACTGTGTATAATTCATAAACTTTCCCTCATTTTTGATTTTCAGTGCTTACAGTTTATAGTTAACAAAGGAACAGAGTGGAAAAATCCTGGTGAGAGTTGAGAGGAGAACATAAACTAGCTGATTCCTCCACTTAGTCTATTCATAAAGGGCATCTGTTCTCATCCCAAAATGCACATATATCCGCACTTAAACTTAGTACATTGAAAACAGAAAAAAAGCCTTCTACTCATATCCTTAAGTCTACGTTATATTTATATATTTATGACAGCTATTACAATGTGATATTATAACACAACAAAAGCCATTTCCAGGTGATTTGTATTAAAATTATTTTGTTGTGGCTGTTGATTAATGTTCAGACTGGATTTCTTAGGGATTCATTCAATGACAGCACAGCAAACTAGTAAATGTTATTGGAAGACAGTGGGGTGTTTCTGGATGAAATAAGTGGAATGAAACCTCCCTCACCCACAGCCACATTGGAAGGATGTTTCTAAGTTAAAGAAATCTAAAAATTACATTCAGATAAGGCTTTCCTTGAAACTATTTTGATTATCTCAGCCATGTGAAGTTGTATTCTGAAGAGACATGGTAGGCAAAAGGGTTATTTTCAACTCTGCATGTCAGCAATTTGTAACATATTTTCTGGCACAGCAGAGTTCAGTTACGCAACTAAGATTTTTTTCTGTGAGATGCCTTGGAGTTTTAATTTTTTATCTAAAAACAGAGGACAGTGTCCTGTGGCTTCCTAAGGGAAACCCTCTGTCTCCTATTCGGAATACACAAGCAGAGCCCAGCCCATTTCTCAGTGGCATGACAAGTTTCGAGCTGCTGGAGGGCTGAGAGGGGCCCTAGCTTCTGCTGCCATATGTCAGAGCAAGTGGCACCCGGCCTGAGCCGGCACAGCAGGAGCCGGTGGAACCCCAGAGCAGGAATTCCCACACAGCTTCCTACCATCGCCAAAGACATAAAGAAACCACACAACGCTGTCAGGGCACCTCTGCAGACCTGCTGTTCTGGTGGGTAAATGAGAAAGAAGGTCACCACTATCAGTGAGCTACAGAAGTCACTGAGGGGCAGCTGCCCCTTGGTGATCCCCTGTGCTCTGAGTCTGACAAAAGGCATCCATTCTCCCACTTCCTCCCTGCCTGTCCTGCCTGCCTCTGAGAGCCTGTTGAGGGTTATTTGAATATTGTTTACTTCATTAATTTCCTCCTGCCATCAATTGATGGATAAATTATTCATAAGTAAATTTATAAATTATTCTTCCAGTTCTATTGATGATTGAATAATATTGACCAAATAAATTATTCACTCTTCTTTTCCCCCACCAAATGACAAATACATTATTTGTGAGTATTGTTTTCTTCATTATTCGATCAACTCTTCCATCTGTTGAGACATTCATGAGATGTCACTCACTCTGATAGCTATACAATTGGTAAGCAGGACCCTTTAGGCCCTATGTTTTCATAGATGAATAGAACTGGTTTAACTTTGTTGTATACTTATAGGGCAGTTGCTTTAAATATGAGCTCCTTTAGAGCATGAGGAAGTGTTTTGTGTGTTTCACAGCCAACTAAACAGAATGCTGAGATATTCTGGGGTTAATTCTCATCCAATCAAGACATTTTGAATTGCACAGCTTATTTTACAGTTTTCCACACTTGTGGACTAAATAGTCAGGGTTGAGGCTGCAGCCAGCCCTTGATTCTGAATGATATCAGGTTGTAGGTTCTGTAAATGAGCATCAGGAACAAAGCCAGAGATACTTTAGCTAATGGCCATTACTGCATAGACCAGTTGTTTCAAATTCCTGGATAGACTACATGAGTTTTCCATCTGGTAAGATCCATGTCTTCTGTCTCTTTCACTGATTCACCAGTAACTATGTGGAAAACAAGTGACAGCCTTTTCTGGTGGCTGCATTTCTAGCATATTTTACCATGAAGGCAAAATATGTCTATATCCAAAAATATGGACAGTCCATGTGGTTACTGTCATTTTGATGGGTCAGGAAAAAAAAATAAAATTAATTTTAAAAAAACATCTCTCTAGGAAAGTGATACTAAGTCCCGAGTGCCCACAGAGAAAGGATTAAATCCTCTCTGTTCCATGGAGCCCAAGTTAGATTAAGTTCACCAAGCCAATCAAGCTGCATTAGCATGAAATCAGTATAAGGACCATGAGTAGTACAATGAAAAGTATTCTCTAAAAAGTTGCTCAGAAAGAGACAGAGAAAAGGCATCTCATGCCCGCAGAGGAGCAGCCCTTCAGTAATTTTCCAGGTGTGACTGCCAGCGAGGATCAGAAGCACACACCTCTCTGCTGGCATTTGCTTGACTCAGAGACCTACCAGTAAGGCACGTGCAAAGGTGTTTCAGTTGACTTTTTGTGTTCTTTTTTTTTTTTTTTTTTAAGAATTTAAAACCATGAAGCAGGCATCTTTGGCAGTGTTGTAGTTTTAGTAGAAAGGAGGGGGCCATAAAGATAGCTCCTGTGAGAAGTTTCTAGAGTTCTTCACCATTTCCAGCAGAGCCAATCTCTGATGGCTCTGAAGATGATGGACGTGTCACTGGCCATGTTTGGACCAATTAGAAAGGTTAGTTACGCCTCTGTGATGACATATTTAAGGAAAAATCAAAACAAAATGTGCACGCAGCTGCTTTTAGTTAGAGAAGGAAGAGGATGTGAGAACATGTGAGGGAAAACAACATGGAGGCACCAAGGTCAGTGGAGAAAGAGG
>VYZT01019925.1:2510-23797 GCA_013400735.1 Pomatostomus ruficeps | reverse complement strand
GCTGGAGCAGTTTGTCCTTGGAGGACTGCATTCCATGAACAAGAAAACCACGCCACAGAGGTTCACAGAGAGCTGTCTTTCATGAGAGGGACCCCACGGCAAAAGCAGAGGAAAAAACTCCTCTCCCTAAGCAGGGGAAGAAGATCTTAGAAACGGACTGACCTGAACCCCCACACCCTGCCCCCCTTGCACTGTTGGTGGGAGGGAGGGAGGGGTGGGGAGTGAAAAGATGGGTGTCTTTTAAAGGTTTAGTTTATGTCTCATATCCTCCTTCTAACTCTGGTAGTAATAAATTTCACTTTGCAACTTTAAGCTGAGCCTGGTTTGTCCTTAGAGCGTTTTCTCCCAGTTCCTTATCTCAACTCATAGACCTCTGAGTTAATTCCCTCGGGTTTTTTTGTCCCCTCTCCTTCCCTCCTCTGCCCAGCTGTGGCAGGGGAGGGAACGAGTGAGCAGCTGCTGTGGGTGCCTGGCACTTAGCCAGGATCAAAACCACGACAGGCAGGCTGGTCACAGGTAAGAGAGTGAACACAGACCCAAGACAGTAGTTATTTCTATAGTTCAGGCTGCCCCATGGGAGGAAGATGAACGAATGGGCTCTGCCAGGACAGGAGAACTGCTTAGTGACCTGAGAGCTCATTTATGGGGAGCTCTCCAGAGCTGGGCAGCTCCGTAACACCATAACGCTGTAAAAGCTCTGTCTTCTTGTTTCCTCTTTCTTTTCCACCCAAATGGGGGCTGTGAGCTGTCACTCAGGTCAATACAGCAGTATAATGTTGGCCCTTAGAACATATGCACGGCAGAAAATTCCAGCTCTTTCATTTTCAAAGAAAGCTGTTAATAGGTCTACCTCTCTCACTGAGGCACACTAACAAGTTCTTGTCTAAACTGTCATTAATATTTTCACTTAGATTTCCACATTAAAATAGGCAGTGTTTCTACAGGAAGTGTTGTGGTCAGGACTTATAGGGGAAGCACCGAGACTTTGCATTCTGAAAAATAACTTAATGGCCTCTGGGGTCAAGTTTTTAAAGTCGATTTCTCCCTGTTCTCCCAGCAGAAACCCTAGGGGATATCCAGACACAGAAATATACAGAAAGGTATGACAGACAAAATGGGAAGGTGGTAACATTTTGCCTAGACAGAAGTGGTACATTCAGAGAGCTGGACTGGAAGCATGCCCTTTGCAGACTTGTTCAGAATGGACATGAATGAAGCACAGTTACATTGGTCAAGGGCAGAGAAAAGACTACTACAGCAGTTGGGATAAAATGGTGAAGGAAACACATGGGAAAATCTTTGACTTATATAGGTGTGCAACAGACTGAATCTTTGGGCCCTTTATGATAAAGAAGTTATGAAATTTAGCTTGCATATGAGATTACAGAGAGCAGTCTGAGCTGATCATGTTTCAGATTAAGGGTCTGAGTAAAAGGCACAGATGCTACTGATCAGAACAAATGCAGGTGCTCCATATTAGACAGTATGATGTCTATTCATCAGCAATGGGGTAGCTCAGAATATGAGTTTGGATAAACGAGTACTATTTAAGTGTACTATATAAAGATATGTAGGGCAAGAGAGAGCTGCACAGAGGGATGGGGGGGGGTGCTGTCATACAATGGTATTTTTTCTCAGTGGGGGGTAAAAGCCAGAAGCAAAAATCTACTCAGATGGATTTACTGTAAATGCAGTTTACTATCAAAATATATTTGCAGCTCAGTTAAGCTTTTGCTGTTAGTTTTCCCATCAATGCTTTTGACTCCTAGTAATGTTCTGAATTTAAGTCAGTTTTGCTGCTTTTTTAAATGGAAGTCACAGAAAACTGCAGAAGGCCACATAGATTTTGCCTAATATCTAAGAGAAATTTAATTTAAATTATCTGTCAGTTTCAGTTAATTAAGGAACCTGCAAACAGCCTTTCATATGTGTTATTTCAGATATGATATTATTTGGGAAATGGTAATTTTTCCAAGAAAAAAAAGGAGCAATAGTCTGTGGACATGATTCTAAGTAGTGGAAAAGAACATTTCAAATTTATTGTATGTGAAAAAAGGTAATTTTATTTCACACTAAATCATATTAAGCAATACCTCTCTGCCTTCTTATCCTGCTCAATGCAGTGAAACTGTTCATGACAAGGACTGGACCCTAAATGAAGGGCAAAAGAAGAAAGCTCTGGATATCTACCTGCTTACCTTTTTCTCAGAAGACTCATAATTTTCTTCTCTAAGGTTTTCTCAGAGCTGACAAACAAACTGCTTATTCCTAACATGACACTACTATTGGCCTCCTTTTATGATTTCTCTTTTGGCTTTTGCAATCACTGCTTCCCTCTCTTCCATTTCACTGAATTTTGATCCTCAACTTCCTTTTTCCTGTATTATTGCTATTTTTGGTTGCCATTGTTGTAGTGCCAGCTTGAAGAAACAAGGCTGGTATTGTATTTTGAAAACTACAAAATTAGTATCTGTTACAATCTCTTTACAACCAGAATTGCATTTCCTGAGGTTTTCTATCTTAGTGTCATCAGCTCCACCATTCCTGAGAAATGGGCAGACAAGGAAGGTGATCATTTCAGGAATATGATCATTTCAGAAGAAAAGGAGGGAAGTGGCTGGGGGAATGCCATTAATCCGCAGGAAAGGGTCAACCCTATCAGATTAATCTCATGCTCTATGAAGAGCAGTGCAGGGTAATATACTCAGGATGCTGGCAAGGAGACAGGCATCTGTATTTTGGACTAAGGAAGTCCTATTAAGATCTATGTGCTTGGAAATGTTCCTGGAGTGCTGTAGCTAAGTGTGGATCACAGCAACCCAGCCATCATTAGGCAGAGCAAGTGCAGCCGCCTGCCTCGCCCGCTCAGATGCAATAAGGCAGCTTTCCTAAGCAGATGTGTCTGAGACCTCAAGGGCATCAAAGCGCCTGAGATGCCTAACTGCTCTGACAATCTGCCAGCAGATCTGTTTGGCACAGGGCACCACAAAGTCAGTGGCAAGCTTTTGAGTTGTTTCTCTCTTCCCAACACCATATTGCTCCATGTCTTTCAGTGAGGTGAAAAAAAAAAAGAAAGGGGTCAGGTTGAGAAGGGAATGTGATAAAGAGCTGGTTATGGCCTTCTGTACTGTTGTCACTTGACATGGCAGCTTCCTAGAGATAATGCAATTATGGGTAGATGAGCCTTCAGTATGTCTGGAGTGAAATGTCCTATGGGCAGTGGGCTAAATAAATAGTCATTACCACTCTCTAGGGCTCCAGAGAACACAGATATCTGACTATACCACCCAAGCCAGCCCCAATGGGGGATTGTAAGTCACAAATACTCTTTCAGCACTGATACTGTGCTAACTTCTGAGAAATGAACATATGTTTTCTTATCTAGTATCCACATACAGCTGCTGATTTTGTGAGTGGTCTCAGAGTCTAGCAGCTTTTCTGAAGAAAGGCTTTTACCACTTCTTTACACAAAGAACTGGCTTCAAGGGCAGCTTAAAGACAGTTCTAAATCTCAAAACTCTACAATTACAGACAAAAAAAAGGGTATTTTTAGGTTATTGTCACAGCTGTGGCAAAACACTATAGGAAATCTTTATGTTTGAGTTTATCTGCATTATTTATTGTTTTCTGTCAGCTTTGCTGACATTTTCTTCTCCACTCTTTCAGTCAATATGAGTCATGAGGAGAAAAGGACATGTCTAGTACACAAGGACACTTACATGAATCTGTGAACTTGTTCCATGTTATATTTCCTTTTCTTCCTTTGAAACCTGAATTGAGCAAGTGTGCATTAATCTTATTTCATCCTGTCTCTGTCTTATGCTATAGAGAAAAAATTGAAAACTGTAATTACTCATAAGATTTCTTTATTATATTGAAATATGAACCATTAAGGAAAATTTTTTAAAAATCCAAGTTCCTTTTCTGCAGGGTCAGCACTTTACCATTCCCGAAAAGATATGGTATTTTCAAATCTTTCAGTTCCCATTATCCATTTCATTTTACCATGTCAAAAAAGGGAAGAATTTTGTCTCTTTTTAGACCATTCAATGCTATTAGGAATGAAAAACCCTCTTTCTAATGAAAAATCATGTTCTGCTTTATCATGATCATTCTAGTTCTTTAATACAGTTCACATGGTGCAAGAGTACTGTTGTAATTAAGGAAGCCACCCAAGCAAAGGCTGCTGGAGAAAAAGCACAGCAACACTGCATCTTTTCCTTGTCACTAGCCCAGACCTTCATCAGCAGTGAGACAGAAAAAAGGAGATGGGGAGGATCTGGAGGAGAAGCAGGAGCAGTAGCATGACTGGCTATTCCAGGTAGACCATAAACAAGATCATGAGCTGATGAGAATGCACACAATTCGTGGGATAAATTCCCTCCTTTCCTAAACAGTATGTGATTTCATACCCCAGAAAAAGTCTAAGTGCTTGATTTGTATGACTTTTAGTGACAGTGAAAAGTGGAAGAAACTGCAGTTAACATTCAAGAGACAAAATGCAAATGTGTCCAGTGATAACTTCCCTGGCTTGTTTTCTCCCACTGTATTTAAATCCCACATAAACTCAAAGATCTTTCTGCTGTGTATGACAACAAATATTTGTTGGTCAACAGATGACCCCTGCTGGTGTGAAAAATAATAAAAAAAAAGAAACATGACAAACAATAAATTCTAATAAAATCCACCTCCTATTTATTATTTTTCCAGCCTTCTTTGTGCATATTTGCCTTTGGTTTATACTTCATTTTGATTAATCACATCACTCTGCCAGGACTATGTGTCTTCAGCCTGTTTGCCAAAGGAAAGGATGTTGTTGTTTTGTATACTTCCATCCATAATCAACGACATGCCATTCATTTATCTATAGCATCTTCTCATCACTGCTCCATGTGTCCGAAAATTTCCCTTTGATCATTTTCAAACAAGTTCCTGGTGATCTTCTTGTTTCATTGTCTGTTTATTTGAAATAAGTGGTTATAGTAGCAGATTCTCTTTTCTGTGCTTCTGCACAATTTTTGGTGTTATCAAATTCAGATTTTTATCAGTAATGCCATCATTATTTGTATGCTTTTTTTCCTGTTTTCTCCTACTCATTTGACTTTGATCTAAATTAAACCAAAAACTAAATTTTACAACAGTTCACAAAAATTTACAGTATTTGTCAAACATACCCACTATCTACCTTGATCCACGATCCCTTCATCTTGTCAGGAACAGTCTGTCCATTTTTCAACTGGCATTATCATCAGAGTCCTACATAGTTGTACTGTCTTCTCTTGGCAATTCACTTAATAACCCTAGTCCTCCCACCAGCAAGGATGGGAATATAGGGAAAGGGATTAAATGAGGCATTCACATCAATACACTGGAAAGGCTACTTTCTAGTGCTTCATTATTGAACTGTACCATTCAAATCAGATGTACATCTGAAATAACAAAGCACATTTTACATTTAATTTACATGTACTTTACAAATTACTTTTTTTTAAAATATACATGATGTTGCACACATTGTTAGAAATCATGCATTTAGTTCTTTATATTGCTCTTTGTGCCTTGTGACTCTCTCAGAGAGCCAGGAACAAACTTTCTTGTATGCCCATTTAACTAAATTGTCCAAGACAGATATTCCTGATACAAGCCCACTGGAGCTGTGCAACAGTGTGCTGTCATCTCTTTGGGTGGGAAGTTCCACATTCAGCATTCAGCATTCAGCTACTGGGAAAGTTCTGCCTGCAGCTTCTCCCAACCCTCCTCCTGCTGGTAAGCAGCTTTTGTGCCAGTTCAGCTCTTGTCCCTAAAAGAGAGCAACATTTTTTAAAAACATCCTTTTTTCCCTCAAATAACTGCTAAAAATCATGTCACTTTGGATTACATTTTATCTTGCCTTCCAGTTTCTTGGTAAGTTTAAAAGTGTGCGTTCCTTATAGAAAACTTTGTGCACCTTATAATATGTACAAGAATTTTCATTTCTTCCTTTTCATTTCTTCTTTCCATTTCATTTAAGTGTTGCCATGTTAGTCTCCAGAAATATTTTTGCCTTGGGGACTTTCACCTTAATCACATTCTGGTTGTATTAACTCTCTGTCTTAAATAGAAATGTTTCAGTCCTCTCCTCTGGCACATCGTGCTATCTCAGTACATCCATTGCAAGACATAGCCTTTGCTGGAGTCGAGATATTATTTCTCTGCATTCTTTTTCAAGAAAAAATTAGCATCTAGGGAAAGTTTGATTGAGACCACTTCTCCAGAATAAACTCCTTCCATGGCCTTTAAATTAGATGATAAAAGTGAAAACAAAAATGAAACAAACAAATAAATAATGTTATCTTTATCTTTGTAGCGTGTGCTTAATACTTGTCGTTCTGTGGAAAAGTTTTCTGTACTTAGGCATATGCAAAAATAGAACTGGAACTGGTTGGGGTTTGGGTTTTGTTGTCGGTTGATTTGCTTGGTTTGTGTCTGTTTTTTGGTTTGGTTGCTTGGTTGTTTTTTCTTGTATTGACTTATTTCAAACATTAATATTGAGGTCATGAGGCCTTGTGGAATCTAATTCAGGAAACAGCTTGTCATTAATTTGATTCTGATGTGGCCTGATGACCTCCACAGCCTCCTAAGCGTTGCAGGCAGGACTGAAGCAGGTCCAAGAGCCTGTATAAAGGAGAACACATGAAAAGCACTTCAGTTTCATGCACAGAGGGTTGCATATGTTTATGCTTTCTGAGGGATAAAGTTTGGAACCAGTCGTTATAGCACTAAAGTGGAACTTTTATTTAGAGGGAGCAGCACTGAAAGATTTAAAACCTGGTACCTATGAAAATTTATCCTCGTCATCTTCATGTCCTTGTCTTTCATTTTTTTTAATTAAATAGATAAAATAGTAATTAGCAGTAACATATTGACAGAGAAATATAGTATCTGTGCATTTTTCTTAATAGTTCAGCTTTGGCTATATGCTTTGCCAATGTATAGAATTCCTCATTCATACATGATTTTTATGGGAAAAAAAGTATATTACAAAAAGGCAAAAGTTTGTCATGTAGTTAAAGCACTAGAAAGGAATTATTTCAGACTGAATCTCACTGGTGCTACAGATTTTCTTTGTGACCTTGAGCAAATCACTTAGTCTCTCTGTACCTCTGCTCCTCATTTATTTTTTGAAGGATGGTAATACTTCTTCTGTCTCCATATTTACATTGCAAACTCCTTTTACTTTGTGTTTTGTATTATTCTTGTTGCAATAAAGATCTTATCTGAGAATTCTTATTATAGAGTCGCTTTTATCTACATAAAAAGCAATATATTCTGTATGATAAGTTACCCTATATGATAGGTTATCCTGAGCTATGACCTGGCTGTATAAGGAGTTACTATGATTATTATCACACCGGAAGTGTTTTAGAGACTAAGTCAGACTCAGACCTTCAGCTTTGAGAGGCTCTTTTATCAAGAGATGGTGGGCTGAAATTAGAAAGGCTTTCTCTAGAGCAGTAAAATAAATGTGCTTCAGAATGGCTATTCAACAACATTTGAAGAAAACCAGTATGGAGTGACCTGCATCTGCCCCTTTAAACCCAGCCAGCACTGGGGCAGGCAGGCTACATGAGTGCTGCCTGCTTGGAATGGTTTCCAGCTTGTATTGTCTCCCTGATTGTATCCCGGATTCTTAAGAGAGCTTTCTGGGCCAAAAATTCAACAGCATGGGCAGGACAAAGAAACATTTGCAGGCTCTGTTTAGCAGTGGCCAGTCAAACCTCACACTCTCACCAACAATTCTGTCTCCATATATAGTGACGTGCTTATAATAATCTGTCCCAGTCTTGCTTGATATAAGTCCTAAGGCTAGAAAAGAAGAAAATGTACTGCAAAAGGAGCTTTGTTGTAATAAAACATAAGAAACTTAACATCAAAAATTGTTCAAAATAAGTCCAACCAAAATTTGGAAAAGCAGGTTTTGTTCAAACTACTCCAGAATATGGTAACTTTCCCTGATAGAGGGAGTGAGACTCTGAATCAGTAGTTCAGGTGATTACAGTTTATATTTATGATTTTTGTACCAAGAGGATCCGTTTGGTGATGAAAGCATTGTTTTAGTAGGTAGATGTTATGGCTTCACCTATCCTGAGGTAGTGAAAGGATTGGAACTTAATTTTCCTTGTATTTACAAGAAAGCTCAGAACTGGTACAGAAAGAAGAACCATGTCATCTTTGTGCTCTGAGAGGAGAAGCTGATCTTTCTCATCAGTTCGTGTAAGAATGTATTAGGACCCCAGCTCTGAGTCTCCTAAAGAGATCTGCAGTACAGAACCCAAATGTAATGTCTGAGGCAGAGTAAAACTAAAGAAAAATGGTTTTACTCAGCACTTCCTTCTACCTTACCTAGGAACCTCCTGGTTAAATCCCTCTTGGCATAAGGCCACATCTTTTTACTCCTGCCTGCCTCATAACTCTAGTCTTTGAAGCAATGCACGTTAATAGGATTTAGATGGTCTCTGGAGCACATCAGAAAAAGAAATTTTAAAATATTGCTAAAATCTGGGGAGGTAGGCACACATGTTTCAAGGCTGACAGTTTGTGTCCCATAAGGTCTTGAGGTGATAGTCAAGGCTGGTGTCAGGCAGGTGAGGAGCTTGAGTGGTTCTCCACAGAACAGACCAAACAGATGCCCAGCACAGACACAGCTGATAGAATACACTGATGCTGAAAAATCGTTACTGCACCCACCCCAGCTACCTGCTTCTCAGGTCTGTCATAACCAACTTGCTGGCATGGTTCAGGACATCTTTTTTAGATTTCTCTCCAGCATACACTCTAATAATCATAGAGACACAGTAGCAGTGCCTCCATAAACTGTACACAGGACCTGCAAGCCTGACTCCTGATTACTGCCTTACTTGACATCAGGGCAAGTTGACTCTGTTGAAATCTAGCTCTGTCTAATTCTCAAAGGCTTAAAATTTAGATATATTCACCTAACACGATATCTTAATTCAATATGAGCTTCTATAGTCAAGACCTACATTCTGGCTATCCGACAGCCCTAGTAATGGTGGGTGCAGCTGAACAGTCACTTCCAGAATTATCACCCTACCCCAGATACATTGCCATGTGGGACAGAAAAACAGTAGCAAACAAAAAAGTTTAACTACTTATTTTGAAGTTTTGCAAAGATTTTGCAAGTATGGCTTAATCAGCTGCAACACCTGATTAAACATTGCCCTGCATATTGCTTTCTGATGAGTGTTTTATGTGTTCTTGTCTCTGCAGACTGAAGAAGTCCTGAAGATTGATGGAGGGCCATGCTATTCAAACAGCAGGCGTTGCTGAGACAGAAGCTCTTTGTGCTAGGCAGCCTTGCTATTGGAAGTCTCCTATATCTAGTTGCCAGAGTTGGGAGTTTGGATAGGTAAGTCATTAAGTAGCTGCTCTCTTATTTAGAATGGGCTAAGATTGTCTGAGTTTTTGCTTCAACAGTCTGATTTCTTTCATTCTTTGTTTTTTGGTTTGGTTTTTTGTTTTGTTATTTTAGTGTCTGCTCATGTATAGAAAGACAGAAAGACTGGCTATTTTAATGGTGGTTTTCATTATTTATTCCTACCCTTTGGAGAAGAGAGTAGGAAAATAGTCACAGTCATCCCTGTCAAAGTTTTTCTGTCTGTCCATTTGTATTCTGAGCACACTGACACTTGTTTTCAGAGAAGAAATAAACCAACATCCAGTAAAAATGTCATTACAGTAGCTCATTTTGCCTGTGTACATCTGTGTGTTGACCTCTAGTTTCAGCAAAACAGTTATGATGTATTTATGCATCTCCTTTTCTAAATTTGTGAGCAAGCAATTAATGTGCTATAGTGGTAGTTAAAATTAAGTATGAGCCTGCAGAGCAGCTCGTCAAGTTTTGAATACTATTTCATTTGAAAGATTGCTTCAGGGTTTGAGAATTTTAACTATGTTAATTAGCTTTTTCTGTAGCTGAATGTGCTAAATAAGTGGGTTTTCTCTGCAAATGATTTCCTAGAGAGTAGTAGAAAATACTGCAGAGAAAATCAAGAGTGTTTGGCACTTCTGGTCAGGCTGAGGTTTGACTGGTTTTTCGTAGTGCAACATGGTGTTACCTGCACTGACACTGCTGTTTCTGTCAGCTTTGAAATGGCTTGGGATTGTGGTGGTAGGTGCTACACAAAGGCACAACACATTGGGGAAAAAAAAAAAACAAACAAAAAAAACAAACGAGAAAAAGCTGTCTTAAAAGAATGAATGAAAAAAGACTACAAGATTTCCAGAAGCTGGTAGACACTTTGCAAGTGTCAATGCTATATTCATGTCCTTCTTTTAAATGATGGAACACATTAGTTGGTTTCAAAACTGTAACACAATGCTGTGTGACTATACAGTGCTTGGAAAGTGAAAACATAGCTACCTGCTGTCCATTGCTAGGTAACGGTGGGCTCTGTTGGTGATCCCTGGGTGCCTTCTTCAACTCCTCAAATACAATCCAGAAGGAGAAGGAGACCATCTACTCAGCTAGGACCCAGTGCATTGCAAATTAAGCCCCGGAATTTATATCTTCTTTCCCCAGGTGATCAAAACATCTCTGATGCTTCAGAAGTAGAAACTTCACTAAGACTAATGTGATCCTATAAATGGAGGCAGAAATCCTTACTGGTCCCTGCAAAAGTATATTTTACGCCCAGAGGCATGAAATCTAATTAACCTTCTGCTATTATCTATGCTTGCACATCTACAGAATTTACTGATGGCTATAAAATTATCTCGCCACAGTATTTGACTCGCTGACCTCCTGCAGAGTGAATTGCACTGGTTTCATACATAGTGTTGCCAATGGCAGTAAAATTCAGTTTTGTTCTCTTGCTTTAGCCAGTGTGAAGAATACCACACTGCTAAAAAGCAGTCCTGTGCATGGACTTGTTATGAAATAAAGAGAGAAAGAAGTACTAGAAAGGACAAGACAGAGATGAATTAACTAGAAATCTTCTGCTTCATTGTTGTTGAATCTCTCCGTAAAATTATGCTGAGTGGCTTCAATAGCCCTTGGAATAACTAATTGTTCAGGAAGAAATCCAGACTCATTTATGCTTAATTTATGGTGATCTAATTTGAACAAGAGATCTGGGGATGGCTCATGTTTAATAGTCTCAGATTAGGCTCTCCAATGGAAGTGTCTAGAGTTTTCGTAGGCCCAAAGGGAAATTACCACTAGTTTGTCTGACTCATAGAGTCATAAAGTCTGATAAGATGAGCGCTTCCCTCCAGGGCAGGCCACCTTCCTTCAGCTCCCGAGTGCATGGATCTGCTTCACATGTGGAAGCCCAAATAGATTCTGTGGCAATTTTGTGAATATCGGGATTAGTCTTTGAGTTACCTAACTCCCTGGCCGGCAGTACCAGGAGCCCCCACGCCTGATGTCCATGCTACAAACTACTCCTGCTGGAAGCAGGCTTATAATCTTTTGCTGCTGTGAGACCCTCATTGGAAGAAAATTAGCAAATATTCTGGATCAGGAGAGATAGCTCATTAAGATTACCCAGATCTACCTCAGCTGTTTTGAAATTTTTCAGAAATACAGTTCCCGGTGACTAATTTTTTTTATTGCAGGTTTTCTCAAGAAGAATAATTGTGGAGTTTTACTGTAGCAGCTTGAGAAATTGCTTGTTTTGGGAGAGCAACTCAGTGATATAAAAAATGCTGTATACTCTTTCTTAGCAAAGAACTGTTATTTAATGGGAAAATTACTCAGACATTCAAGAATATTAGCATGTTGCAACATAAGAGTAAATAGTTACATCTAGGATTAAACTATGAGGATCTGCCTTTTACCCACCACTGCCAAGAACTTTTAAAAGTTACTTTTTTATTGTTTAGAGAGAGTAGAAGGAGGGGGAAAGAGTAAAAAAAACCTGAAATGTAAAGGCTGAGGAAGGACTTCTAACAACATCCAATCTTTTCCCTTAGGCTAGAGGATATCTCGAGTATTTATTTACTTTTAAAGGAAACCACCCTGTTTGACAAGCTGTTGTGTTACATTGAAGGCAGTGCTAACTGCCTTTTTGAGCAAGAGATAAAATTAGTTGAGATGGGTCTGGAACTGCTGTTGTGGAATTTTCTTTGCTTGAAAACAAATAACAAATACACAGACGGAGAAGGAAGAGAACAGAGACAGTAATTGCAGCTTATGTTTCTTATACTTTTAACTGCCACCTTGCTGATGCATTAAGACTCTCACCAGCCAAACCACAGTCTGACCAAGTTGTAGCATTGTTAAGACATTCCTTCCTTTTTTTCCCCTCCAATATGTGCAGGTTTGCATCAGCATTTCAATGATTCAGTCTTTGCCACCAAGTCAGGCTTATTCAGTAGATGGCAGAGAGCAAAAGAGTAGAAGAAGCTAGAAACTTGAGAAAAGAAATAACAGGAACTCACTTTCATCACATTTTCTAATTAGTGTGCAGGACTTAGCTAGAGCTCATGTTAACCCAGCAATGTTGTACGGATTGTTCCTTCAGCTCTGTCTGGACAGGCTATATCTCTCAGCATCTGGATAATCAAGGAAACAGCTAACAGGTCAGCCAGGGGGATCAAACTTACTTTGTCCCAACCATCCATTGTCCTAGCATCAGTGTCAAATTAGAGACCCCAACAAGCAGTGATGGATGAAAAACCTGCAAAGAAATAAATAATTATGTCCTGAAAGCAGGTTTTGAATAATATATAGTAAATGAGTGAGGGACCACATGCTGAGAAACCAGAATAAATACTGAATACCTAAACAGCTATTAATGAGCATTGCCCATCTGGTATACTGGCTAAGGCAGGGGTCCTGTGAAAAAGAATAGCATGCGGTCGTGTAATTTAAGAACTGTATCATAATATATGTGCACAGCAAGCTCATACTAAAATTGCCTAGGCAACCTTTGTTCTTACATATCCTTAATTTTGGAGAGCATGGCTCCACAAAACTAGTAATAATATTTTTCGTAGGACCTTGGAAGGTCTCTCTACATCCAATTTAATCTTCAGTGAAATATTGGCCTGTATAACATCCAAAGTGCTGATTTGAGAGTGGAGGTGAGAGTTTATTCAAGGTTCTGTAGTAGCAAAGTTTTAACATTTTTCTTCCTGAACCACTTCTTGTATAAGGGACATAAGATGCAAGAATGAAGAATTAGAGAAGTGGAAAAGAGGGGAAATAATTGTAGGTGAATATAAAAAACATAGCACCAAAATGCAGTTGCAAAATAAGAAATAATAAGGCACAAAATAAGGTTCAGTGGGAGGATACAAAAGTGATTATAAGAAAATCATTGATGTAACGATGAAATAAATGCATTTTTAAAAACTCTTCTTGAGTTTTTTCTTCTTTTCGTACCTTGCTTATCTTATCTGAATCAAAACCTTGGACTTTCTGGTTCTGACTGGGCATATTGTAAAGAGGAGGAGAAATATTGAAAAGTGATGCCTAGAAAGCTGGTTTTCATCCCTTTTGCTCCTCTTCACTAAAAGAGCCAGCTCTGGATCAACACAATGGAAAGCACAAGAAAGACTTCAGGCTAGAATAGGACAAGTGGAAAAGACATTACTTAAACGAACTGGATTTTCAGATCAAAATGACCAAATGTAACTCATCTTAGAATGCTTTAAAAACTGCTAAACCCATCACAAAATAATGAGGAATGTGGAAGTTTAGGCAAGGTTCAAGAAGACCCAAGAACAGTAATCATAGTTCCTATGCTGGCAAAGAGCAGGGGGTGAAGTTAGGAATTACCCAGCTAAATCAGAGCAAAATATCAGATTAAATAGTAAAATAATTGCAAATTATTTAACCACTGGTAGAATAAAATGAAAGATGGGCACATCACATTACATTCGAAAAGGTTTCCAAGAGTATGATTCCCTTATAAATAAAACTTGTCTTGAGAGACATCCTCTTTTTACAAATACCTCTTATTTTGCTTGCAGACTGCAGCCCCTCTGCCCCATTGACGGTCGTTTTGGACCCCGCGGCCAGGACGAAATCCCATTGCGAGCCCTGCAGTTCAAGCGAGGTCTGCTCCATGAATTTCGGAAGGGCAATGCCACCAAGGAACAAATTCGACTGCACAATCTGGTTCAGCAACTTCCCAAGGCCATTATCATTGGGGTGCGGAAAGGAGGCACCCGAGCACTACTGGAGATGCTGAACCTTCACCCTGCAGTGGTCAAAGCTTCTCAAGAGATTCACTTCTTTGACAATGATGAAAACTATGCCAAGGGAATTGAGTGGTACCGTAAAAAAATGCCTTTTTCTTACCCTCATCAAATAACAATTGAGAAAAGTCCCGCATACTTTATTACTGAGGAAGTACCTGAAAGGATTTACAAAATGAACTCATCTATCAAATTATTGATCATTGTCAGGGAACCTACCACAAGAGCTATTTCTGATTACACTCAGGTGCTAGAAGGCAAGGAAAGAAAGAACAAGACTTACTACAAATTTGAGAAGCTGGCTATTGATCCTAATACCTGCGAAGTGAACACTAAGTACAAGGCAGTGAGAACCAGCATCTACACAAAACATCTGGAGAGGTGGTTAAAATACTTCCCAATCGAGCAGTTTCATATCGTGGACGGAGACCGGCTCATCACAGAACCACTGCCAGAACTCCAGCTGGTTGAGAAGTTCCTAAATCTTCCTCCAAGGATAAGTCAGTACAATTTATACTTCAATGCCACCAGAGGGTTTTACTGCTTGAGATTTAACATTGTCTTTAACAAGTGCCTGGCGGGTAGCAAGGGACGCATCCATCCGGAGGTGGATACCTCTGTCATTACCAAATTGCGCAAGTTCTTCCATCCTTTTAATCAAAAATTTTACCAGATCACGGGGAGGACATTTAACTGGCCATAAACTAAACTTCATACAACACTTTCTGTTGCACCTGAGGCATGCACTAGATGTCTCTGCTGAAATATGCACTTTTCATAGACATGGCTAGCAAAGTAACTTGTTTCTTGCATACATGTACATAATGCAGTGTGTGACCAAATATACGGTGGGATTGATTTTTTCTACAGAGTAGTAACTAACATAAATTTACTGTCAAAATAGTTGCATCTTTTAAGATATAATAATAAAGGGAAAGGAGTTATTTAGGGAAACAAAGTCAGACACT
Source organism: Pomatostomus ruficeps (assembly GCA_013400735.1). Taxonomy (NCBI): domain Eukaryota; kingdom Metazoa; phylum Chordata; class Aves; order Passeriformes; family Timaliidae; genus Pomatostomus; species Pomatostomus ruficeps. The sequence goes on along the minus strand of VYZT01019925.1, from coordinate 8,621 downwards.
GTTAAAAGGGTCAGTGTTCCTCTCGCTTAGTGAAGCGTTTATGCGACATACTTATTGGTCTAAGCTGAATATTTGTTTATGCCATAAAAATTCTTGTCAAAAGTCTGTAAAACTGTGAGAAAGCATAATCTTGAGGCTATATTTGGTATGTGTATTGCTAAAGGAATACTGACACTTTAAACACAGTGCTGAATTTTTACAATGAGAGTGAATAGTACTATTTTCTTATTATTTTAAATGAATATCTTATCTCATACAAACTGCATTGTTTTAGAATTCCTGTGGTGAGTTTGCACTATTGTTTTATCGTATGGACCATAGTGTCACTTGTAGCATGTCAATCATGTGTCAAGAAAAGGTCAAATAATTTTTTCTTCTGTACTTGTGTGTCGACAAAGCTAAACATGGTGTACATAGTGTACAATGTTTGTAAATACTGGTTTCACACTAAGTAATTCTATTTTGTAAACTGAATATGGCTATTTAATTTATTGTGAAAATTAAATTTATTGTGGTATTTAAAAATGGAATGGATTAAAATTACCTATATGTGCAATGGCTTTTTGCCTTTGCTTGATGTATGTCAGTGTGGTCCCTTAGCTTAGACAGATCATATGTATGTGTGAGAGAGATTTGCTCAGGTAAACTTGGTTTATAGACAGTTGAGCAAACTGATACATGTGACAAAGCAGGGTTTATTAAAAAGCTCATCCATCTAGGAATCTGGTGGAATGCTCACCTCAAAGAACATTGTTGCTGTTCTGTTGTGGCAGTTTGCTAAAGCCTCATGGGCGACTGAATTAATTTTTACATGACTGTAAAAGCCTGCTATAACCAGGTATATCAAAAGAGCAGAGCCCTCAATAAAACCAAGATAGCAGTCAGACAAACAAAATTAGAAGAAAGGTTTTGGTGATTTCATCACCAAAAGCCGGTGATGCTCAGAAGTCAAAGAAAACAGTTATGATACTTTTGCTTTCATCTGGTAATGCATACATCTTCTCTGGAAAAAACAACCACAGTGTTGTTAATGCTGGGATAAATGTATAGCTGATGTTTCTGTTCAGTAAGTGACAAGAAATTAGTTCCGGAAATTAATATTTTCATGCATTATACATTGTATGGCTCTTAGAGATTCATATGAAAAAAACAATGAAAGCAAATGAAAAAGTATTTTAAAATAAGAAAAAAGAAAAAAGGAAGTGAAGTAAAAAAAATCCCAACCACTTTAAAACCACCATCTAGAGATTGATGGGGACACAAATTTTGGAAGGTGTCCAGAACATCTGAATATTCTGGGCTACGGTAGCGTAGTGGCCCGTAGTTCAGATTACAATAAGATCAAGTGCTCCTTGTGAGCTGTTTATTTTGTTCAGTGATTTGGAAGCATTGGTTTTTCTAAAAAAGTGGTTTTTAAAACTCTTGTGCGAGATTGCTGCTTGTCTTGCTGTATCTTTTATCATACGTGCTAGCACTGTGAGCAGTGTGCCCTTTCTTCATGCTGCATTGGAGCTGTGCCAGCACAACATGGCAGAGCATACATGAAATTCTCTGCAGTAGCTACAATTCAACTCACTGTTTTCCTGTATGAGAACCATTTATCTTGCCCACTTCCAGACAAAAAGACAGATATTTAACTTGTCTAATACTGTTTAACAGGGAGTTTTTATCCAATTTAACCTTTTCGTGGTCTTCAGGTGTGCAGACAGATTCCAGGCAGCTTTGAGTGATACTTTGGGTGATACTTCATATAGTCCTGGCTAAAAACAGACTGAAAGCTGAGATGTATTTTCAATGAAAGGGATGAACTAGTTAGGTCAAAGTTACCTCCAAACACAAAATATGCATTTGAAATGAATATCTCACTGCATTGATCAGAAGAGTCACCGAGACTGTGATCTACCAGGCACGACTACGCACATTCCTGTTAAAGTCAGCTGGCTTAACTCCAGCTTATCATTTGCAGTTTTGGAGAGTCATGGATAAATTTAGCCTATATCTTAGACAAATCTGGTTCAAAAATGCACAGAAGAATAGTCAGGAACAGCAGGGGAGGAAAGAGGGTTCAAAGGCATTGTAATGTATATTAAGAAGACTAAAAGACTGATTCACTTTCACTGAGCCTTCAATGCAATGTCGTCAAGTCTATTTGACATAACCCAGTGAAGACAATATTTCAAAACTAATTTGTAATGCACAGATACAACACATCACCTAAAGCATACTCCTAGGTTAATGAGGATGCTGCCTTAGTGTTCATAACCAGTTTGTGAAGTCCTGACCTTATGATATTTACCTCTTCAGGAGAAATTTCTGAATAATTCACTTCAACCTCTTTGCTTTGCTTCCTATATTCTGAGTGCATCTTTTCTGTTCAAATTGATCATGAGTGTTCAGACTGGGAAGGGCATTCTTAGCTTGAGATTATGACTGCAGAATGATGCACAGCTATATGAAATTGCAGCTGTTAACTTGTGGCATTTAAGTTCTCTAAAGACATTACATCTTTCCTGTTTTTTGTACTCTAAAATTACAGGCTTGCAGCTCTGGTAAATGTTTGGATTAAAACAGCTAATATTTCTGTGTGCTTTTATCAGATTGTCCCAGCTGCTATTTATACTACATAGGACAACAATTTGCAGTATAAAGGATTATCAGAGATGAATTTGAAATTGTATGTTCAGAAATTAGTTTATAGGTAAATAAAGGACTGACATTTGGAGAGCAGAGATGTATTTACCATTAACCCACTATACTGCATTTTCTTCAGGAAAGCGGAATAGATATGATGAAAATGCATATACCTCTTTTAATGGATTTTTCCTTTTTTGCCATCATGTCTAAGAATACAAGAGAGACACTATTTTAGCAACATGTTTTATTATAATAGTCTAAGATTTTTAAAAGGCAATGGCCACAAGCTGAAAACACAGAACCGCCATCGGAACATCAGGAAACACTTTTCTACTATGCAGGAGACTAAGCACTGGCATGGTTTGCCCAGAGAAGTTGCAGATTTTCTATCATTGGAGATATTCAAAAGCCATCTGCACACTGTCCTGGGCAACTGGCCCTGGGTGTCTCTGCTTGAGCAAGGGGGTTGGATTTCCCTTCCCACCTCACCTATGCTGTGACCCTGGGAAGATCTCTCTATACCATCTAGCTCTTATTAAGTACTGCCCATTGGTTCAGCGTTATACAGACCACAGAGAAAGTGGAAGCCCAATGTCACAAGCCAGTCCAGCCGCTGTTCAAACCCAAGGTATGGAAGCACTACAGGGCACATATTTACTCCCTGGGTAGATGATCTAACTCGTGCTGGAAGCCTGTTCAGCTTGCTGGAACCCTCTGACAGGAGAGATCTTATGTTAATTACAGTCCTACAGATCACTGCTGCTGGTTTTGGCACAGACTGAGAAGACTACAGAGACCAGGAAGTTCACAAAGGACTTGCTTTCATGAGGAAGAGATCAGGAGTTGAACGTTACAGGGAGTGGTATCTTTATTTTCATTTAAAATGGGATAAAATGCTGTTTCTTTTGGGTGTAAAAATAACTTTAGAAACCAGGTGTGTGGAAGGAGTCTACAATCCCTCGGCAGATTAAGTCAAGCCAGCTCATGCCTGCCAAGGTCCCAGCCTCCCTTCTCATACCTTGCGCTCTTTCCCACTCCTTTGCACAAACTCTCATTATTACCTGCCCTTCCATGTGGAGCTGCTTCAGTTCACTACTCAGGCAGAACAGTAACCTGTTTAAAAAGATGAATAATGTCTCTAAAACTGTTCTGGATCAGAGGAAAGATCTTTTCAAACCAAAATCTGTCACTAGAAGTGGCCAGTAATTAATGTTTCAGGCAGAACATTCAGACAAAGAAAACATGAAGACAATTCCCTGCCCTGGTGGTTAGCAGTCATTGGATGTCTCCAGTGGGAGAGGATGGTCTTCAGATGTAGCAGCACTGAGTGCCTTCCTCTTCCTTACACTCAGTCAGAAACCCCTTGAACCCACTGAAGAGGTGTTCCTCTAAGCCCTCTTATGTTACCATTTAGCTAGAATAGATGTGGAAAATTAAACACAGAAATTTGGGTAGTATCTTTAAAATCTGATAATAAGCATAATGATATGGTAATAAAAGTTTTATCTTCCTTCCTAACTCACTTTGAAAATGCTGTGGATTGTCTGATTAGTTGCTTGAAAAAATACTTGCCATACTATGCTTATTCAAGATCCCTGAGCAGGCTTGGTCCTCAGATTTGTAAAAAACTGTAAAAGCAGAATAAATAATCATAAATTTTACTTTTGAAAGAGCTTGTTTGCAGAGAAAAGGACTTCAGGTAAGTTATTAAAAGTGACTTTGACAGTAATCTCAGACATATTTTGTTATTGTACTCATCAGTTCCAAGGACAGCAACTGGCTACTTGGCTACACTGCTGTTACTTTTCTATTTAATTTAGAGTCTATCATGTAGAATTTGCTTCACAGAAAAAAAAAAAATAAAACTTAACAATATAAATCCAGTGAGTCTTAGATTGCATTATAAAGACTTAATTTTGTTACTGAAGGCTCATGCATGTTAGTGAAACAGGGATGTGCCCTGGCTAACCATCACCAGTACCTATAAGTTGATTTTTCTTTTGTTTATGAATTTCTTGGAGGAGATACTTTGTGTGGATATTCCATAGCACTGTTCCACCAGTCAATTAGGTCTGGCTAATCTGTTGTTTTAAAGACTGGCTTACCTTCTGACAATTTTGAGACAGACATAATAAACCATCTTCAGAAACACCAACTATCTCTAACTGCATTTACACATATAGAGTAAGGATTTTTAGTCCTTTCTGCAATAGTGCACTGATGAAAAAGTCAAGAAAGAGACATCCTTAGAGAACATCCATGTGTTATCAATCTGGATACCAGCCTTTTTCCCAGGGCTTGAATTGACAAGTGCAAGGAAAGCACAGAAAAGACTAGAAAGCCATCGTCCATCTGCTGCACTGTGCTTAGCATATGGTAAATAAGATTACCTGCTGTTCTGAGATTCTTATTACAACCAGCAGTAGCATGGCAGGACTTTAGGAGCTGATGGTGACCAAGCTACAGGACTCTTTTTAGTTTGTGTCTAGCTTACTTTCAGTTCAGCTTTGACTCCATTCAACTTCTCATCATTTTCAAAGTTCTCTCTCATGGTGCACAGTGATTCACAGCTCTCCCTGGAATGTTTGTCTTATGAGACAGGAAAAGGAATATCATCAGCACAGGCTGTCATAGTCTTTGCCACTGTGACTACAGACAAAGGTTGTGGTACAAGGAATTTAACTCTGCTGATGTCCTAGTGATTCCTGCATGATTGCCTAACAACTTCTAAAACAATCTCCCCTCAACATCAGTGGTCACTACTTTAGAAGGTTAATGCTTCTGTGGAAGTGTCCTGATTATTGATCAGGATATGAAACATCTATATTTTGAACAATTGCATTCCTTTGATACAGTACATATACAGTACACATACTATACAGCAAAACATAGGATATGACAAGGAAACAATGCTACTTCAAGCCATCTGATGTGCCTCAGGCTGATTAAATAGACAGAAGGAAACATGACAGAATCATGCACATCTTACTCCTGGCCTTAATTGCAAACAATTGTTTCGTAATGTATGAGGCCTTTGCCATCCAATTCCTTAGCTGATTTTCTTCTAATGAAAGACTTTCCACTTCATTGAACTGTGAAGGCTTCGTTTCTATTTCAAACCCATGGAGACAGAAGAATTAATTTACAATTCCCTACTATACGAAAAAAAGTGATACACATTTCATAAGAGGTGGGACTAAATAGCAGCATTATTACTAACTTCATCTTCAGAAAATTGCTCCAGTTGTTGCAAGCTCCTCAGTGAACCTTCACTAGAAACAGAGCTTTATAGGAACAGAAGAAAAGTCTTTTTACTGTGGATGGCTGTGGAGCAGCACAGTGCCTTGGAAAGATGCAGCCCAAACCTATAAGTTTGGTGAAGTGAAATCATCATTTGTCTTAAAAGTTCCACATTTGGTATGCATTGAAACAGCCAGCCTGCATTAATGAGATGAAAGAAATAATAATCTCTTTTTT
>VYZT01019922.1:0-18240 GCA_013400735.1 Pomatostomus ruficeps | reverse complement strand
ATCAGAATCTAGCCTTGCTCTCTGTGTGAGAAATGTTTCTTTAAAATGTAACACAGTGATGGTTTGTAAGGAAGGCAATCGTTTGCTTTTTTCCCCTTGATGCTTGAAAAAAAAAAAAAAGAATGATAGGTTAAGAGATAAAAGCAAAATAAGTAAATTCAAATTACCTGTATAAGTACTTTTAAGAATACATGTCACGTTCTTGCATCTGTGGGAGAAACCAGAAATAATTATTTCATGTGAAGTGTGGGAGTATCATGAATTATCCAACATTTCACAACAGTTACTTATGCTTTCTCTTAATAACAGTTAACAAAGTTCTTGTCAATGAAGCTCTTCATGTGGAATTGGGGTTGAAAGTATCATATAAAAGGTTGAAGAATGTGTTTTAAGAGACTGGATTTCAGGTAACTAATGTGATGTTAAATATCTTTTCACCAAATTTTATGTTACAGATTATGTATGTGAGTGAAGTCAGTGGGACTTCACATGCCAAAGATCCATGAGCACAAATCTTAGGGAAAGATCAAGTGAAAATACCAGTAGCCAGGAATATGCTATAAATATTTATATATTTTCTGAGCTTTCTTTAACAGACCAGACCTCATAGCTGACCCTGCTTTGAACAAGTGGCCTTTGAACAAATGGTTGGATTACAGACCTTCTGAGACCCTTTCTAACTTGAATGACCTAAGGACTGATGAGCCCAAAATTTTCAAGAATTTTTCATTTCATAAGTGCTACTTTACATGAGACAGAAATGGTGTCTTATATTACTCTGAAATGTCATTTTTCAATAAGATTCACATGAAAAATTGTTAACTCATACCCACTGTTTATTTTTTATGTGATTGCAAATATATGTAATCACATAAAAAATGTTGTGGATTATGACCAAGACCAGCTGGGCAATACGTTGCTTCCATATAACACTATTACATATTCAACTAATATGCTTAGAATGCAATCTACTTATGTCATTACATCTTTTAATTAATATTTCTATTTTTAGGGAGATTACAGATAATGTATGATTGTTTCATTCTCCATGAATGGCTCTCAGGGATGATGTAACTCAGTGAGAAATGAAAACACGGATATCCACACAGTGTGCTGACCTTTATTCAGATTTTCTTGCATGGTGGGTAGTTCCGTGAAATTTCTGTGGAATACTATTTCTATCAGGTACTCCGTCTATGAAAGAACTTGGTAAGTACCACTTGTCACTCAAACACAGCACCTTGGAGAGTATTCTGAATAATGGATTGTAATACATTTTAAACTCAAAATCCAAAACAATTGTCAGGAAAGTTGATTCTCATTTCTTAGCTTCTTAAAATTCCACAACTCTAAAAATCCCATAGAGGACTGTTCTCTGAAATGAAATAATTTCACATTTTCTGCATTATTTTCCCTTATTTATCTGTTATGCCCAAAAGAATGCTAGTCTTGACTTCCACACTCACAGGGTATTGAAAGTGTAGCTAATTTTGCTTTTGTAATAGCTGTACCTGCAGTCATTGACCCTAACTGGAGTTGCAACTTGTTTCTCATAGCGAGGATTTTAGCTTTTTTTATTCGATGTCTTATTTCAAGTCTTTACAGTGACATATATATAAGCACTGCTTTTTGCCTCTGGGGAACTACCCTAATTGATGCTGACTGAAATTTTAATCCTTCAAAAGCTAAGGAAGTTTGGAGTTATTTTATTACAGTTCTATTTACGTGTTTAGAGAGTAAACAACTGCTAAAAGAATTGTTGAGAAATTAAACAAACCACAGTAATAGATAATTTTAGTTTCTTAATTGCATAAATTACTTCTTGCCCAAGTATTACTGCCTGTCTTTACAACTTTTCATAATAACATCTGAAAAGAAAATCCAAAATTAAGAAATAAGAAACATAATAAAATTCATTAAATTATATGGTTCACCCCATGGAAGGTCTTTTTTGCATGAAGAATCCTTATGGAATTAAATAATTTCTATGTGAAAGATGTTCCAGCCTCATATTCACTGAAATGTTCTTTTGATTATTTAATTTCTTTTTATGCAGTGTAGAAAAAAATGCAGAAGTAGATACATTTTCTTATAAGAGTTTCTCTTCACAGCAACTACTACTGCAGCTCCACTGGACATATTCTGGGGGGTGGATATAAGTCTGTACAAAAGGACTGAAGAGGAAACTAATAAGCTCTATTGATTTGTCCTATTGCTGCTCTGAGGAATGGAACTGGGAATCTCAAAAGTTTCCAGTCCTTCTCAGCTCCAATGAGTCAATCTCTGGCCTTCAGATAAAAAGCCAGAGATTTTATTCTAGTGACTCTTGTGTGTGAATAGAAGCCAGTTTTGAAGAAAAACACAAATATCTTGGGCTAAGAGTAAAGCAGAAAAAAAATCTTTATCAAGGTGTTGGTTTCATTACTTTTCAGTACTTTTAATTCTGTTTTCATGCTATTCAATATTCAAGAACAAGTATTCGACTTTTTAGGCATTTGTTCTCACAATTCAGGTCATATTATGGAGGATAATTTGCACTAGTAAGACATACATTAACGAGTACAGTGAGTCAGACAGCTCCACTATTCTGTGTGCAAGTGACACCTACCACGTTAGCAATATCTCTTTAACTGCATTTTTACAACAGTTTTAGTGCTTAAGGGGAAAAATTCTTGGAAACACCAGTTGCCTTTTATCAGCTTTTAAAAAAATCTGACAAACCACAAAGACCCCAACACACACATGCAGAGGAAACAGGGAGAAAGAAGGAAATCTCAAAGGAAGGAAAACCTGAAATGGAGTCGGATCACATAAAGAAACGACAGAGCACTGGATAACTTTCCCAGAGAGTCCCCCCGGGAAGCACCAATAAATCCTGAATTCTGTTCTGCATTTTTTTGACACAACTTTGTTGGAAAGCTGATGACTCTGCTTTATTCAGATGTCAGAATACTTTTTGTCTGGGTGCTAAAGGTGCTTACCAGAATGGTGAATTTGTGTCTTGAAATTCCCTTGGGGAGAAGAAAGAAATTAGTCAGGCTTACATTTTTCAGGAAGTTTGCTACAACCAGCAGACAATTATACAACAGAAAAACATGGATACCTCACCATTTAAAAAAATGTTATTTAATATACACTCATATATTAATAATATATTATCTAGGTCTATATTTAGTACATTCAAAATCAACAGAGTTCCATTTGGCACTTTAAAAGAATGGTCTAGCCCTTTCTTGAAGGCATGCACAGCTGTGATGATTAAATGGACAGAAGTGCTTCTTCCTTGAACTGCAGGACTTGTCTGTAGCAATTGCTCATTTTGAATTAGAGTTCTTCTGTTTCAGGGTACTGGATGTTTGGGCTCTTATGCTGAGCTAACTTTCTCCTAATACATCATGTTCTGTGGGAAAATCTGTAAGGTAAGCTTCTCTCTTTGGACATTTCCCACACATTAGATACTGCAGCATCTGACCTAGAAGCTCTTTGTTCTTTAGTGGATCTAAAAGAGAACTTAGAAGATTATCCACAGGGATATGGAACAGGAACAAAATTAATTTTGACTGTCCTCTGTTCCTGTGCAGCACTGCAACAAGTGGAGTGTTGAACTGGAATATACAGAACACCCTCATCTCTCTCTGTAACTGATATCTATTGAATTGTTTGAGACTGAACTTATATAAAATGAAACCCTATGATCTTCTCCTATTTTGTGTGCACTTTTATTCATGTTCAAAAACTGCAGCAACCAGGAAGCTGCCCTGGGCTGAGAACCAATCAGCATTTGCAACAGTCTTGCTGAGAAAGGAAATAGTTCTGTAGCTATGACTCTAATTTTATCACATATCCAGCTGGGAAAGGATAAGGTACTCACCTGAATCCTTCTCTAAGAGGAGTTTCTTTATAAGAGGAGACACAATAAAATACAAGAAGAGTAAGCCAACAGTTACGCGTTTGCAAGGTTAGGCATAACTTTTGGGTTCTGTACTGTTTCAAAACTGATACTCCTTTGCCTCATCTCACATACCTCTGGAAGGAACTCTGCATAGTCAGAAGTACTATCTCTCAGATGCTGAGGTGTTGCTATTTTTGCTGAGGACATAATTTCATTTTTTTGCCTGGGACAGCTTTGCCTGCTTACCAAATGGATGATGCTATGGTGAACTGGGTATGTGGCTTTGCTCACCTGCTTCTCAGGGAGCTCCAAAGCAAAGCAGACATTTTAAGCAGACTGCCATTTGTTTATCATTTTGCTTCACAGTGAGAAGAGAGCTACTGCTGAACAAAACACTTCTGGCTGCCTGATCGAGTGACTGCTTTGCTGTCTGTCATTACTCACAGGGTAACAGATTTTGGGATAGGGTAATGGGGTTGCTGTTCTCCTTGGTAAGCTAAATGACTCTGAAGGATGAGCTACTATTTGTACTGCAAAATTGATTTTTTCTTGTTCCATACCTGTCCAAAAGTAGGCACTGTCACGTTACTGGGAAGGCTTCTAGCCCCACCTATCATCAGCGTTGCTGGACACGCTGTGTAAGATTAAAGTCGGACAAGGCTTAGCCAAACTTTCCCTTGGGCTGAAGTTTCTTGTTGTGTTTCTGCTTGGGTTGATTACTTTTTCTTTTAAGTTTCAGCCAAAGTATTTAATCTCTTTTAGTGATTTAGAATATGAAAAAAGAAAAAAGAAAAAGGAAGAAAAGAAAAAAGAAAAAGAGAAAAAAGAAAAAAGAAGAAAAAAGAGAAAAAAGAAAAAAAGAAAAGGGGTGGGGGAAGGTTTATCACAAGTGAAAACAAAAAGGAGTTCTATCTTCTTTCTGCCATAGAACCAGGGAATAAGATCGGGGAGAGCAGTACCTGCTTTGGAGATCTTTCAGCCAGCACTACAGTCAAACTGAAGCTACAAATAATAAGACTATAATGCTATAAAAAAACCCCATTATTTTTCTGACTCGTTGTAATAGCAGGTTGGAGTTACATTAAACTGGGTACTCTGGGTCAATTGATAATTTTCTGTTTGATCTCTCTGCCTGTATTGGGTCTGGCTGGGATGGAGTTCATTTTCCCCACAGCAGCCCTCACAGTGCTATGCTCCTCATGGGTAGCTGGAAAGGTGTTGATGATACACCAATGTTTTGGCTACTGCTGAGCAGGGCTGGCACGGCATCAGTGCTGTCTCCTCAGCATTCCACTCCCAAGCAGTAGGCTGGAGGTGAGCAAGATCCTGGGAGGGGACACAACTGGGATAGCTGACCCAAACTGACCAAAGGGACACAATGTTTGTCTGTCCAAGCAACCACTACATGAGCTGAAGTTCTGCTTCCTGGAAGTGGCTGGACATTGTTTGCTGATAAGAAGTAGAGAATAAAGCTTTGTAGTTTTCCTCTGCTTGTGCATGCACAGCCTTTCAGTTTTGCTCAACATGTGAGGTTTTTTCTATCTCATTCTCCCTCCCCATCCAGCTGAGGAGGGGGAGTGGTAGAGTGCCATGGTGGAACCTGCTGTCTTTGTCAGTGGGATAGCAAAACTAGGCTAACAACTTTTTCATCCATCATACGGGGTGGATAACTGGACTCTCTCATCCCTTGAAAATCCCTCTATTTCTGGAAGAGAGAAGAGAATGGAGCAGATAGGAAGGGAGAATGTGTATATATTCTCTTACATAAGCAAGAGCACAGTGGGGTAAATTTTAATCCTGGTATTTCCACAGCTTTTAATAACTGATTTGCAAAGTTAATAATGTGTTTTCAGTGTGGGGGGTTTTGTGTGAGTTTTCTGCTGGCAAACCCAGAGCATCACAAGAGCTATGTAAGTGTGTGCAAGGGCAGCAGCAATGCCCCGCAGACCTCATAGTTTAACAAAGCCACAGCAGTGACTGACGAAAAAGTGAGGAAATATCTGTATTATGGGAAGAAAAGTGGAGTGTTCAGCTTTAGGGCATGACAGGTTTTCTGTCAAGGATAAATAAAAGAAAATTGTTTACTTCCTGTATTGTTTCTTTAGAAGTTAATTTTCTTTCTTTGTGGATTAATATAAAAAACAACAGGAAGATGTTGAAGAAAGAAGCTTCAACAGATAGCAATGACTGCTTAGTACAGATGCATTACTAATTAACTGGATTGAGGCAGCCACAAGGTAAATTTTGAAGGTTTGAATAGGGAGATAAACCATTGTTCTGGGCTCCTATTCAATCATCTCTGAAGGACTTCTTCACTAAAAGCAAACCTGTTCCCCAGGGGATGCCATGGCTTACTTACAGCTCCAACTCCTTTATAATCTCCCATATCAAACCTCTCAACAAGAGCTTTGAACTGTCTACCTCCTTGGAGAAGATTTAGCTATCTCTGAAAGACCACATGTCCTTGATGAAATCAGCTGCACTTCCTACTCCAGACCTGGATGAAAGTGCAAACTTTCAACAAGTGACAGAGGATTTTCCTTTAATCCTAAAGGCAGAATGACCCAGCACTTCAGAGAAAACACTACTGAGAGGCACAGGGCTAAAATTTTGTATGGAGCATCAGATAAATTGGCATGAAGCCAAATATTACCTTTACTTTCACCACAAAATAACATTCATCCTGTAATCTGAAGTTAAAAAGCAAAATGGCAATCTATTTTCTCTATTTCTTTGCTTTAATATTCTCTTCTTTTACACTCCTCTAAATGTCTGATTTAAATCTCTAAAACCTGAACACTTCTAAATTCTTTGCTTCCAGCTTTGGATATAATGAATCTTTCTTACCAATGATGTCCAAATGTGTGCTAGGTATGTAACCAAATGTATGTCTCCTCTGCCTGGGAAAAAATTCAGCTTGGGAGACTGAACACAGAGCTTATGCTGTGAGAATTTGGTCACATCTACAAGGTGCAGTGAGGACCAAGCTGGAAATTCCCATTGCAAGCAATGGAGTAATGTGGCTTCCTGCTCTGGAGTCAGATTTATCAGCTTGTCTGCACTCCACTGCTTGTAGAATGGCTTTTACCCATGCAGTGAAGATAATACAAGTATTCTTGAAGTTGCAACATTATAATTAATGCTCTATCATTGTAAATGCTGAAATGCATTTAACAAAAGTTTTCTTAAAAGAATAACCAGGAGAAAACCTTTTGATGCAGTCTAATATTTGGTGTTGATCTTTCCTATTTTCAAATTACCTTTCGTTAGCAAGTTTTCTTTTCATATAATTTGAGTTAGTCAAAATAAGATGAAACAAGTAATTTCTGGTGAAATGCAATATTTTCATTCACCCAATATATTGTTTCCTGATTGTTATTTTGTATACAAGCTCCATTTTGTTTGTGGATTTATTTATTACTTTCATTCTCTTTAAGAACACAAAGTATTTTCTCAGTCTGGGGCACAAAATGAAAAAACTTGCATTATGAGAGCAGGAAGGATACTTTTCATTTTGCAGTTGTGCCCAAAACACATTCTGTTCCAAAAGGACACAAAAGAAGAGGTGCCTGGGGATTATCCAACTGCCCAGGAGGTTAGGTTAGTTGTGTTGGCTGGGACCAGGGCAGCAGCTGCGGCATGATCAGAGGAGGTGGCTGTCAGACCTGTAACTTGTGGGATGTGCCTTTGAGCTTGGTGTGCCCCAGTGGTGCCTGCAGGGAGCTCTGTGCACAGGTGTGATGCAGGTCCTCTTGCAGCAGCACTCCTCTGGTGCACACGTGTCAAGGCTCATGTGTGGAGTACAAGAATCACAAATTGGCATCCTGTATTATCTTGCCACTTACTGATGTGCTCCTTCATCCCATCTTGCTACAACTAATTCTCCTGAGCTGAACATCTGTCCTTCTTTGTGATCTGACACGCAGGTCTCAGCTGGTTGGTGGGGGTCTCTGTGGGCCCTGATGAGGTGGGCAAGGCAAGACAAAGTCCCAGAGCTGTCAAGAATCTGAAACAAAGCCCTGAGGCAGCAGAGAGCAAGAGTGACATCTGGTACCTCTGAGTGTCATCACCCACGTTTTGATATCATCCTGCTGCTCCACAAACACCACAATGTACCTGCCTAGCAGAGGGGTAGAAAGCATCACAGCATCAGCACAGTGTCCTCCTCAGCTGTGGTTTGTGGTGCACACTGCATCACAAGGCTATCCTGGGGTTGGAAACAGGCTTGCAGAACTGCCCCTCTAATCCCAGTGCCTGTGTCAGACTCCCTGAGCCTGCAGTTCTATGTTGTAACTTCATTATATAAATAGTTTTCAGTGCTACAGCCCTGCTCCCTAATTCAGTTTTCCCTCTCATTCTGCAACTACAGAATTCCATAGGATGTTTAATGCTACACAAGCTCATTTTTTTCCAGTTGAAACTACCCCATAACTCCTCTTTTTGACTGATTAGTTTCTGAACTGGTAGAGTCTCTCTCCCTGAAGGTGTAAGAGTGTTTGGACAGTCAGTGAACCAATTTAAAGTACTGCTTATACAAAACCATGGTTTTAACTTCATGGATCACCCACTGAACTCCCCTGTTGTCCATAAAAAAGAAGGATGTCATTCCCTATCTCCTGGCCCTCCCTGTTCCTGTGGAGAGCACTGGGGCACATGGACCAGTTAATGTGCTCCATGTCACCTGAAAATTCTTTGTGAATGGGAGTAAGGTCTGCCACCACAGACCAGTGCTACCCCTATCACACACCAGAGTATGGTGCAATAGTTGGCACTGAGAACTGGAGATGAAGAAGAGGTTGCTTGAAAGTGAAGAGTGGATCTGGTTTTTGGTTTGGGCTTTGGTGCTACTGACCCAATTTGGTGAAAAGTTGTGCTTATACTGTGCATACAAAGGCATTATAAAATATTTTTACTTTAGAAGAGAGATGGAGTTGTTTAGTCTAGAAATGGGAGTGCTCTGGGCCACCTTATGGTGGCCTTTCAGTACATAAAGAGGACTTAAAAGAAAGATGAAGAGAGAGATTTTACCACATCTTGTAGTGACAGGACAGGGGTCAACAGTTTTAAACTAGAAGATGGTAGGTTGAAAAATGAAATAAAGAAGAGATTCTTAACTATAGAAATGATGAGGCACTGGCACTGGTTGCCCAGTGAAGCTGTGGATGCCCCATCCCTAGAAGTGTTCAAGGCTTTGAGCAGCCTGGTGTAGTGGAAGATATCCTTGCCAATGATAAAGAATTTGGAACTAGATCTTTAAGATGTCTTTCAACTCAAACCATCCTATGATTCTATGATATTAAAAAACAACTTAGCTAACCTCTGTAGCACACTCAGGAAATGTCTTGTTACTGTTTTGAATTCTTTGCAGCATTGCAGCAATCCAGGGAGAGAAGTTTTACCCAGAGTTTCTGACTTCCAGATCTACTTTAATTTGGTTTTGTCTTTTTTCCTTTTAGGGCCCAGTGCCTTCAGCTTATTTTCCATGAGGTTTAACCACTTATTTTCTCTGAGATTTAATCCAATCAGAGCTTTGCATATCAAGGGGGAAGTACGAGGAAAAGAAAGTTTGAAGAGGTAGGTGGATGCACTGGAAGGCAAAAACTACTAAAAGATAAAACCTATCAAAAACAACCAGAAAAGTCACAGTTACCTCTCAAGTACACAGCCATGGTTTTAGGATAGTGTTTCTAGAATTTATGGTTTGGTTTATGGGACTAACAGACTGTTTTGGAATTAAGGGAGCAATGAGTCTTGGTTTACTGTTAGATTTCCACTGGGGAATCTAACTTCTGCTATTGATTGCCCCAGATACTCAGCCTTTATTTTCAAGCTAGATATTATACAGCAGCATTTGCAGTCTGCCTGTCAGATAAAAATCCTCCAAGATCACAGAAACTTTTCTTCAAAACTCTGCCACAGTTAGGCCTGTGAGATGTGCTGTCTACAGAGATTTTCCTGCCTCTGAATGCAGATCTGTTCAACTGCTAGAGTGACTCTGTGAAATCAATTGTATAATTATTTACATAAAACTTCTTTCGAATAAACTATTCTAGGATACTCTGCAGAATTAAATAGTACAACTACATATGAGGAAGCTCTGCTGCCAGACAGTCTTGTGAACCAGGTATTGATTTCACTGGTGAACAGTTTGCAGTCCAAAAAATATCAATATGTAAACAGGTTAAAAAGATGGGGTAGAGTTTTGGTGTCTGCCTACAAGATGGAAAGTTGCAACACTGAAGCCCAACGTCACAATGTAAAGACATGGTTTGTGGTCAACAAGTTTTAGCAACATTCATTTCAGATCACCACTAATTTCTACAGGTCTTGTTCTGTCAAGTCAGAGTAGTTCACTCTTTCATCTGTCAGCATAATCATAGAATCAAAGAATGGTTTGAGCTGGAAGAGACCTCAAGATCATTGAGTTCCAACCCCTCTGCCATGGGCAGGAACACCTTCCACTAGACCAGGTTGCTCAGAGCCCCATCTAGCCTGGTTTTGAACACTCCCAGGGATAGGACATCTACAACTTCTCTGAGCAACCTCTCCCAGTGCCTCACCATCCTCACAGTAAACTATTTCTTCCTAATATTTTATCTAAACCTACTGCTTTTCAGTTTAAAGTTATTTCACAATGCACAATATCACAATACACCACTGCTTAAAATTTCTTACATTTTGTTACATCTTTGCCTTCATTTCTCTCACTTGCCTATTAATAATTATTAATTTCTTTGCATTTATGCAAAAGCCTGCTCTGTTCACAGCTCCAGCCCTCAATCATACTTTGCTATTCAAGCCTGTTTATGACATAATTTTTTAGTGTTCTCATAGTTTTGCTGTTGTGATGTTCCCTGTAATGGTTTTGGGTTTGGTTTTGGTTTTTAATAACTGGAATGATTTATCATTGTTTATTAGTTTCAAAAATACTTTTCTGTGAAGCATTCTTAATATCCAGCATCCTGGAAAATGCATTACAAATGAGGAAGTAGGCTGCAAATTTGCCTTCAAACCAAGAATTTGCGCAGTCTAAATTCAGGTATCAAATCTGAAGTATTTAGATCCTCACCCCTCCGTAACGCAAAAAAACTTTCATGGTGTCTTCTGAGCCCTCAGAAATTCATGAGGAAATTTTATGAATTTGAACACTTAAATGACATTTGAGTAATATCCTACAGCCCCTGTGTGCTTCCAGAGGGAATGTTCCACATGTTTACAATCTATAGGGGAATTTTTTGGTGCCTGAGGAAGAACTGAGCAAAGGCTCTACTTCTGCTCGTGACTCTGCCCTACCCTGTTTATTTGGCCTCCTATTCCTTGAACTTCCTGTCAGTGTGATAGTGATTTAGAAATGCGCTGTAAAAATAAATTCAGTCGCATATGTGAATGCTCATGTTTAGAGTGGAAGGAGTCATAAATCAGATATGCTGATAGCTATGGATTGGTTTAGAGACTGAAATCAAAGACTTTCCTGCCTGCTGAAATAACATTTCCTTTTAATCAATACTGTTGAAGAAGCAAGATATAGTAACGTGAAGAATTTTTGCAGTGATCACTTAAGACACCAAATAGGTTTCACTAAAATCTATCTCTGACATGTTTTTTATGCCTGTATATTACAAAAAAAATCACAGTTAAGGTGTGACTGTCTTTTCAGTGTGACAGTATTATAATGACCAGTCGAAAAGCTACTGTCGTCTAAAATGCAAATATATTCCTTAAGCATAGTATTTACAGAATGGAAGCAATGTCAAATGAAAAGGCAACTAACCAAATTTCATACAGTTTTTCACAAAATAATTAACAGACTGATTGGTAGATTATAAATATGTAGATTAGATTGAGAAAGAAAGCAAAACAACCCAAGACTAAGGAAAAGTAAAATATTTTGAGTTTCAATTTATCTTTAAAAAATAAATATTTCTTATTTTTCAATTTTCTTTCTCTTCCTGAAAGGAAATTGAATTTTTTCTCCAATTAAAGATATGTCTGGTAAGAGTAGAACTTCATTGGTGAAGGTGTGCTAAAAGGCACTTTAGGTAAGAATGTTTTTGGAAGGGTTTAATGGGGACACCTAACTGGAGATTATTTGCCTCACTTCTGCTGAAGCCATGTAGACTGAGCTTTTTTCCCAGGCTTAATGTCACAGTTATGATGGAAACATAAAACTCTGTTGAAGAGTATGTTACTCATCTTTGGGATTGCATAGCATTTCTGGAAATGTCAATGGATTTTCAAAGGCTTTTAAGAGTTCTGGCAGTTCTTCAAGAAAATATTAGTAAAGGCAGGCGCAGAATCCTGTACCAATAGAGGAGGATAAAAAATGTACTAGGAGATTAGGTTAGTTAAACTGTGAACTCTTCATTGACATCTAAACCAAGGAGAGAGACTAGAGAGTGGAAACTCAATCAAATCACTAAGGACTGATATAAAAGACAAACTGAGCAAGTATAAACAACACAAGAGGGACAAAGCATGAACAAAGAGACATGAAGAAGCATTAAGGATGATTTGGGATTCTCAGAACTTTCAATCACTGTATTAGAAGGAAGACAGACCAAAGTCCATACTTTTCTGCTGGCTGATGGACAGGAAAAGCAAATAACAAAAAATGTCAAGGAGGCAAATTGTATATGTGGTTTTGACACTATCTTCACAAAAAAGGTCAGCTGTGACCTATTACAGCTTTGGATAAAGAAAAGGGGTAAGACCTCTGAGTGCAATATGGAAAGACTAAATTAGAGAGCAAACTAGGCAAACTAGACGTTTTAAACTCATCTGATCTGACAAACTTTATCTTAGGATAATACATGAAGACCTAGAGGAAGGAAGCCTCTTGGAACCAGTAACAACTTTGTGCCCCTGGGGAGAATGGATTATGCCTTTAGTGAAGGGAACAAAAATGGATACAAGACATAACAGGTAATTATTCTATTGTCAGCTTTACTTCAATCGCTGGGAAAAAAATCCCAACAAAAATTAAATTATTAGAAGCTGTGGAAAAGTAACTAGAGATGGGCAGCAGCAACAGACTTGGATTTCTTGAAAGCAAATCATGTCAGACGAGTATAATTTTCTTCTGTAGTAGCAGCTGGCTTTTTGGATAGAACAACCAAAATAAAATCTAGTATTTAGGCTCCTGTATGACGATCGCCTAAGAAAGTTAATGATATCTGTCTCCTATTACAGAAACTGACAGACCTAACAGATTGCTGGGTTTGTTTATACTTAGTTTATGCAGTTCTTTGAAAAGCAGCTGTTTGTCCATTTGACTTTCTTGGACTTTTAATGTTGCCCACAGAGCAAAAAATGCACTATCAATTTGAACTAATAAAAGTAGTGATCTGAAAGCTTTGAAAAGATGTAAACCCACATTTCAAAATCATTACAGGCAGAGGGACTGAGGCTAGCTTTAGAGGATGTGCAGCAGGTGAAGAAGCTCAGGACTGGGCTTGAGAAATATTGAATATGCCACCAAAATCACATTAGATAAACAAACATGAGTGTTAGTTTCTGTGAAGGAAATGAAGAAGTTAATTGCCTTAAAACAGAAACTAAAAATTTCCTTCTGACAAAGAACTCCTCAGTATCCCACTTGTCTGGATTCAAGATGCACATTTTTGCCCTTTATGACCATTTCCTTTTTTAAGCCTTATTGCTTGGTGTTGCCATGGCTACCAATCATGAACTGAAATTGCTGTGTAATATAGTTTATTTCCAGCCATAATTGTGCTCTAGCAGTCAGTTTTGAGCAATTAAAGGAGACAGGCTATAAGGTGGACTTGACAAAAGCCCCTAAGCCTATGCATGGTAAAATGTGCTGGAGTTTATGGGCTGCTTGTTTTTGACTTACAAGGTGCATTAGTATATACAGCATCATTACAGGTATAGCCTAATGTGTAGTAAGTAAGTCTTATTATGAATAACATCAGTTCTTGGAGTTAAATTTGCTGCTTGTGAAGACAAAGGGCAGAGAGCCAACACTCACCCCTCCAGTCCTTAAAAAACTAACTTTTCTGCTTCCTATTTTGTTTGAGTGGAAGTTCTTCATCTATTTTGGCATTTGAATAGAGTATTTTCTGCTTCCTCAAATATTAAGTCTAGCCTTCACATATAAGTTGCACCTTGCCAAGTGAATGATACTAGATCAATAGGAAATCTGGAAACAAACGGAATGAACACATTGACAGGCAAGTAATTTTTGTGTTTTAAGGAGGCAGAACTTTATTTTTAATTGTGATAATTTCCCATTGTACAGGTCCAAATTATATCATTATTTCCAATATATTTGCAGTGATATAGGTAGGCTAGGTTCAAATGGGGAAGACATTATTAGTTAGTGCTGCCCTATGACATTAGTACTTAGTGCTGCCTGGTGACTTAAAAGGTTATCTAATTCCTGCCTTCCTGTTTGTCTGTTTTGGTAATAACAGTCGCTTGCAAAAGGCTTCACAGCAGATAATTTTGTGCTCTGCTCTGAGAATAAGTACTGTCAGGCTAAAATAAGTCTGCTCTGGGATACCAGTGAGTCAGTGATGTTCCCTCTGAGTAGGAAATGTGTCAAGGCCCCACCATAACCTGTTAATACAGCAGGAAATGCTATCCTCCAAGTGTGATAAAATGGAGATAATTGCCTATTAAAAAAAGCAGGATGCTACCTGCCTGGCATGGCACTCATGTGGATGACATTCACACACTCCTGCTCAGCTGATTGAATTCTGAAACCATCTCTTTCTGTCTGTGACTATAGCATCACTTACTGTTTCCTGGAGTCCCTATCCTACCACAAAGTTGCTTTGGTTCAATAGAGGAGAAATAGTTTTCATTTGAAACCTGCTTGTCTTCAGAGAGCTCTTGTATAGCTTAAGGAGATAATGGTTGTAAAAACATGGAGACTGTAAACTGAAAATTAGTTTATATTCCACATTTTCTCAGAGTTTTACTGGGTTTTTTCCCAGCACTCACATTTGTGTCTGGTAGATTTTTTGTAGTTGATTGAAGAGATTTTGCTCTTCAGTATAGATCATGGCTAAAGAAAAGCTAATTCACACAATTAGCTGGACTCAGACTGTTCTCACTTAAGTACCTGTGAGTAATCTGACTGTGAGGAACTGATTAAAAAAGGCAGTCTTACTGTACAGATGAGATGAACTCTAGATTTCCAAGCCCCAGTGAGCTAAATTTCAATATCACTTATTCTCTGCATCTCTCTGCGGCTACACTGCTGCATGTTTGGTTCTCAGAATAAGTACAGGAACCTCATGATTTCAGTACTTTAAAAGCAGACATAATTCAGACTATGTCTATGCCCCGCTCTTTTAGGGACAGATCATCTATGCAATACTGAACCTCTTCTATCATCTTAAGGATGGGGATGTATGCTGGTACAACACTGACGTAAAATCTAAAAGCTGGATGTCTAACTCTGAGCTGGTTACCCTATGTTGTCTTTACAGTTTCTGGAAGGAAAAAGTTTCTGAGGAGCCACTGCCCTCCAAGAAATGTGTCTGAGATCTGTTAAGCAGCAGAATTGTCACTCAGCTCCCTACAAATAGTTCTCTTGTCATCCTCCATCTCCCCCTGACCTGTGCTGTCATTTGCTCTGCTGCACTGGCACTGACCTTAAGCAGATGAACCCCCTCTGAGTTGCTTGAATTTGTTCACCCAGGAGCAGGTGTTTTCTTCTGGTTTAGTTCTCTGCCAGACTAAGCCGAAAAGGTTCATAGAAGGGACTCACAAGTGCTGAGTTCAGAACCATGCAAGTCGTGGGAGCGCAAGGATGGATTTATGAGGCAATGGGGCCCTCAGGGTAGCTCAGTTAATTTGGTTCCCTACATTTTGGATAGGCAGGTGCTGGGCATGTATTAAGGAGCACATCAAACTTTTTTCTGTCACATTCACAAATTGGCCCAAGGCCTGTATCTGTGTAAAAGCTTGCGCCAAAGTCTGTGAAACTGTTAGGAAGGTTTACTCTTTTATCTCAAGATCTGCACCCAGAATACAATGATATTCCCTGCGTATTTTAACTTGCCACTGACTGCAGCTCTCCAGGGCAACAGGGCCACCTGATTTAACTTCTTCAAGCAGTCCTCAAAGAACTGCTGGAAATCCAAGTTAATTCATTTAGCTTGTCCTTCCTCAGTTCTGAAACTCCAGTGCCACTCACTGTTATACGGAAATCCTCTTGTCTCTATGAACCTTCTTCCTGGTCCTCTGTGCTGTGATCACACCAGATATTTCCAAACTGGTTATAAAAAGTATCTATATTTGCATATGCAGGCATCTTGCTCTACAGTTTTCCTAAAAGTTTCCGAAGCCTGTTTTCAAGTGTCTCTTACATCACTGGTTCTCTGCATGTCTGTGTCTGCCCCTGGGGGCTTTTAAAAGCCTCATTTTGCTGGAAAGCAGCACGGACATAAGATTAATTGGCTCTCTACAGATTCAGTGAGGGGAAATGGATATCCCTCCTAACTGACTGATGCTGTTCTCAATTCACCGGTCAGAGGTCTGCAGAGGGCCTTCTGGAAGATTTGGAAGCTCGTTGCTCTCACACATTTCTGCCTGCTGGCCTACCCATCACCTGCTGTGCAAGCAGTCAGAACTGAAATTTACCCAGTGCTTTGTTTGAGATCACTCTGGACCAAATGCCATCTGGACCTACCCTCACATAAGTCTAAAGTAGCCTTAAAAAGCAAAGAGCACACTTTTATTCTAGCTGATAGCAATATTGAAATTGACATCCTTCATTAAAAACATGTTATGTGTCCAAAGAACCTTTTATCATAACTATGAACGGAACAGCTAATCCTACACTCTAGAGAACTAAATTATAGTAGAAGAGGTTCCTGCTTTTCTAATTACCTCACAGTAATATAGTAAACTTCAGTTCAAGCATGGGGCTAACATTTCTGCCAAAATACAGAATAAAAGGTAATTTCTCTTATTTTTTTCCCCCAGCCATTTTGACATTGAAAATTTTAAGCTAATTACTTGATGACAGGGATCAAAGGCAAATCAGTTAAGTCACTTCCCAAAGACAGCTTTTGATAATACTCTTTTCTGTGTTGTTCTCTGATTAAAAATATAAATAAATTTGGTTATCTAAAGAGAAAGAAGAGGGAATGGGTGAGGAGTTGAAAGATATTTTAATGCAGATTGGTTTTCATTTATGTAGATTGAAGGTAATTATGGAAAATAACTAACTTTATTTTATAGAAGAAATCTCAGACAGCCTGCAGATAATGTTTTGCTAATGCTAATACAGGCAATTTTCAGTTTTCCTTCTCTGGAGTAAAAGCCACATTTTATACCCAGGGTGATATGAAACTCCCTTTTCATGTGTAAGTTTAACAGTAGAGTCATGGCACCATAGAACCCCACAATTCCATTCTTTTCTAGAGTTTGGATGGGACCTCTGGGCATCATTTGTTTAACTCCATGCTCAAAGCAGCAGCAAGGGCTTTCTCCAGCAAAACTTGGAAGACTTCCAAACTTAGAGATTCTACAGTCCCTTTGGAAAACCTGTTCCAGCATTGAACTGCCTACAGGGAGAAAACCATTTCTTGCATTTAATTGAAAATACTCTTGTTGGAGTATTTTCCAACTGTGCTCGTTTCCCCTTGTGCTTTTGCTCCTTGCCTCCAAGAAGAGCCAGATCAATTTTCTTTATAGGAAATCTGGAACTTACTTTCACAAGAAAGCTAATCCATGTCCTTGTTGTCAGGAAAACTAAAAACCCTGGTGTTCTCCCTGGCAAAGGTTTCCTGAGATTATCTTTAAAACCTTCAGTAATGAAGATGCCACAACTTAGGTAGCTTATTGATGCTTATTGACCTTTGTGTTAAGAACACGCTCTATAATATCTAAACTATATCTTGTCCTTCAGAAAATTCATTAGTACTATTTTCTTTCACTGTCTGGAAATGAGAAGTCATATATCACTACCCTTTCACTATATTTTCAATACTTTTCACTATATTTTCAATACTAAATTTTTATCATGTTCTCTTATACTTTGTTATTCCAAAAACAAACTGAATTATCTCTGCATTGATGGACAGATCACATTTTCTAAATCTCTCACTATTCCTTTTATTCTTCTTAGTGTGGCTGCATGTCTGGTAAAGTTTAGTGCCCTAAGCTACATACAGACAAAAAGATTAATTGCTTCATAAGTTCTGCAGAAGATAGTCCTGTTCATTCAGGATGGTGATTTGTTTTGTTTATAACAACATTGCATTGTAGTCCTGTCATACAGTTTGTGGTCCACAACAGACTTTAATACTCCAAGGTATTCTGTCTTTTTTTGGTGTTTTTGTTGGGTTTTTTTCACATATATATATATATAT
>VYZT01019921.1:0-22867 GCA_013400735.1 Pomatostomus ruficeps | reverse complement strand
CTGTTTACCAGCTTGTTTATATTTCTTTAAAAAAGAATAAACATACACAGCCTTAAACAAATCAATGGAAATGAATGAGAAAGCAGTATATAAAAAGGATATATATTTAGAATGTTCTCATAAATAAACCATCAGCTGTTCTTATCATATATTATCTCTGGAAATATCTTCATTCTCATGGGAAAGCAAACACTGCTCCTTTTTTTCCTATCTATAACACATTTTTCATCCTACACATGACTTGTAGTATTATTTGTTGCTGAATTTGTCTGAAACTTTCTTTTTAAAGCATTTTATTAGTTACATGTAGCTTCATACAAATATAACTGTGAATGCTCAGTTTTCTTTGGCTTTTTTTAATGGACGAATATTGAGAGTCTATTTTTAATGAAACAAATTACTTTACTCACTGTTCATTTCTAGCTCTCCTAAACTCTTTCTGGTCAGTCTCTTCTCACTTTCTTAATGACGTGGTTTTAGAGGAAAGGCTTGCCTAGATATCCTATGTGATATTTTCAGGCTACCTTTGATCTAACATTTTGACTTTGTGTAGGAAAACAAAAAGAACAATAAAATGAAACCAAGTCAGCTGAGAAAATTTTATTTAACCATTTAAAAATATTACTTGAAATGTTTTTTCCTGTGTTTCACTTTTTTTGAATACAAGGAATAGGTTTGTGGAAAGCCACTCAATTTGGACAGGAGCTTGTAAAAGCTACTAATTGTACCTACACTGAACATCGAATCTCATTTTTAGCAGCTAAACATTCTTGGGGTCTATCTGCACTGCGTATGTACCTATTTCTTGCCTCTTTTAGCACTGACCTAATAATATAAACAAAATCTCTAACATTCTATATGAAATTTCTGGAAGAGTAGAATTTCTGAGAGCTGGCCAAGAGATAGAATAAGATTAAGCAGTAACAAAAAGTTCATTAACAAGAAGCACAAAATTCCCCAAACTGTCCTGAATTTAATTTTTCCCCCCCTCATTTTCTGCCTTGAAAGGAAAGCACAAAATAAAATAGGAAACACAATAAAACAAAACTAAAGCAATTTCCCTGACAGCAAGTCATGATAGTTCTTCCTTTGCCATCTATCATGTTTGATCCTCTCAGAGTTTGAGTCTCAGGGAATTCAGGTTTTTCTCCTTCTATTTTAGTCTCTACAGACTCTTGTACTGTTCTCATCAGCGTGGCAAGTTCTTCATTTCACTGATTGAACAGAATTTATCTGTACCTGAGCTTCCAAAATTGTCTGTGTTCTGTCATTCATCAGCTTCAGCATGCATTCTATATAGTTGTATTTAGCAATCTTTTTTTTTTTTCTTTATTATCTATCGTAGAGATATAATTTCCTTGTGGTCTCCACATTTCTCCATACAGGCTACAAGCTTTTGCAAGTGCAAGGGTAGTTGTTTTTTCCTAAAGTGCTTCCAGGAAGCTAAGGCATTTCAAAATCTGATTCTTTCTGTAGGAAACTTTCTTACACTTTTTCATCTGTAGAGAGAAAACATAATGATTTACATAATTTCGAAAGAAAATGCTTGCTATGTAAAGGACAGTTCTTTCATATGTTAAGCAAGATCAGTCAATTTTTATCATATTTTTGGTTCCATAAAATCACAATGCTGTCTTTGAGGAATTCTTTGCAAGTGGAGATACAGGAATAACGAGAGCCCCCTCCACAGCTGCTGCTTGTCAATAGCATTGCTGTATCAGCAACATGCTTAAACAATCTGGGATGACAGGAATGCTATTTCCTTTCTCTCTCCAGGTGGGAGCCACTCCCCACTCTTTCCATCATTAAAGAGAGTGACCCCAATGTCAGCTGCCTGGGATTCAGGAAATATACCACCTTTTTGTCATGACAGTTATAGGATTCCAGGTTTTAGAACATGAAAGTGGGTTGTTTGTTTTGGTTTGGAATGGTTTCTTTTTTTTGTGAGGGGTGAGGGGGAGAGTAGAGATAAAGGAAGGGGGAGCTGGTTTGTGTAATCACTATGTTCACTGGGATAACACTTACCTTGTTTTTAACCAAGAAGAAGTACACAGGAATGTGCTAGCTCAGTTATGAACTGCACTGGCAAAGGACCTTTCAAGTGCTTTTCACAAGTAATACCTTGGTGCACATCCCACATAAAACGCATGGGTCTGTTCAGCAGCATTCTTTCAAATATGGTCTATATCTCCTAAATTGTAAGAGGTACATCAGGTAAAGGATAATCTTACAAAACAAAACAAACAAAAGACCCAAAATTGAGAGAAATCATGTTAACTTCATTCTTCTGACTTACTGATGACAATGAAGTTCCATGGGGAGTTACATAGTTCCCAAGCTGACCCACATAATATCACAAGCATGTCTCTGTTCAGTAAAAACTTTCTTTTCAGACCTTAATATGTGGTGAATTAGACACAATACCTTTCATCTCCATATATTGCACTATTTGTATTAATTTTTCCCAAAGAAACTTGTATGTATACAAATTATGACTTGGATTTTTTATATGCACCTGAAATCAGTGGGGGAGAGAGCTGCATTATGTTTATAGTAGAAAATAACGCAACTTGCTAGTAGCAAATAAGCAAAGCAAAGCAGCCTTTTTGAGGACCAAGTCCTCATCCTGCACATGATTCTGGAGGGATTGCTTCAGAATTATCTAGGTAGGTTGTGTAGCTTTAATGTTCATTAACTGTTAAGGACCATGGAGAGATGTCAGGCATCTCATTTAGATGCCTAAAATAGACACCTTATATGAGTGCATGAGGTCCCTCTGAAAACCTTCAAAGCATCCATCTCTTGTCGAATCTAGGATCAAATGTGGGAGTATTTGATGATACAAAATACAGAGCTTTCTTTAGAAAGACTTGTTCACTAGGCTTTTCAAGATAGTTGGAATTTATATGCAAAAATTGTATGGGCTAGAGTTTGTGTCAAAAGTGGTGTGAAAAGATTTTGCAGCTGAAGTCAGAAATGTAGCCTAAAAGCCTTAGTCTATTTTTTGATTTGTAAATTTCCTAGTTATCACTTGGAGAAAACACTGAAAATTGAGGTTACAAAAGACAGAGCAAATGTTAAGTATATCTGAACACTAAACTGTAGTTAGATGCAAAAATAAAAGTCAAGTACTTGGAAAAGCCATGTAGAATTTAGCAAGTGAATAGAAAGCAACTTGAAGGATCAGCAAAATAAAACATTTCCTCACTGATGAAAAAGACTTTCTACTTGAGAAATAGATGTGAATACTTGATTTTATCCCTTCCCACTTGACAAGCAAATTACCTCTATACTCATAGAAAGAGAAAAAACCACAACATTAATTATATTTCTAATCTTGTAAACACCTATCTACTAAGATCTCTGAATTTTTTCTTCTGTTTAAGAATAAATCTTTTGAAGATAGAAAGAATAAAGCTGGACAGTGGAATTGATAAATGTTTCCAAATTAATCTCA
This sequence comes from Pomatostomus ruficeps, assembly GCA_013400735.1. Lineage (NCBI taxonomy): Eukaryota > Metazoa > Chordata > Aves > Passeriformes > Timaliidae > Pomatostomus > Pomatostomus ruficeps. Next base: position 19,410 of record VYZT01019921.1, on the reverse strand, counting down.
GGTACTAGTGACATGACTCAGGTGACATTATTCTGTCATTGAGTGTTTTCCCATAACTGTAGTGTCATGAAACAGAAAGTGTATTTACAACATGATCTAGAAGCACCAAAATGAGATACAACTATTTTTTTGAGGTTGATCTTTGCAAACAAATTGCAAGTGTAATATTGCCAAGCTCAAACAAGAAAAGTAAACTCAGTTTCTCAACTGTTACCCTTTCATTTCAATATCACTGGACTAGGTTCAGGCTTTACTAATTGGTACATGCCTGTTATAGAAGTTGGACTAGCAGCCTCACTCTTGCACCAGCAGGACGAAGGGTTGCTATGTAACTAATTACAGCTATCAGCAGTGGTTCTGTTTTAAATGGTATATGAATTAGGCAGTCTCCTAGAAGCACACACAAGTGAATTTGCCATTAACAATGAACAGCTCTGTGAAAAGAACGCAGTACAAATTTACTTAGTCCATCCTGGGATTAGGCAGACAGCTCTACACTTATTTGGCCTCTGAAGTAAATTTCAGTGGAAAACTTAAGAGGCTTTTCTCTGGCAAAATGAATTTTTCCACATACTTGGTGCCTTATTGCAATACAGACCATATTCCAATTCCAATTACACTAATGCAAGCTGTGAGTAAGTTCATTGTGCTCACTGGAATTACTCTAGATTTACAACAGTGTTATCTGAGATTTACACCTCTATAAATTAATCTGAAATATGGCCACATGGTCTAGCTGGTTGTTAGCTTAATAGGAAAAATATAGTTGCATAAATAGTTGATATCTTTCATACTAATTTGGGACCTCCTCACAGCAGCTTACTTACCCATTTATATTAATTTACTACACCAGAAACACATCCAATTAATAGGAAAGGTAATTCACTCACTGTTCATGATTAGCAAAACTTTTTCTTTGCCATTACAGCTATCCCTACATAATGTTTATCTCCCTGAAATGTTTGGTACTGTTCTTAACAACTTAAGGACATTGAAGGTTTGTTGTATCGTGACATCTTGTTTCTAAGGCCACTGAAGTAGCCAGCTTTTTTCATAGTGATGACCAAACAAATCTGAGCTATGGATTAGAACTAACCTAGCAGGGAAATCACAAATTGTGCTTTCTCAAGAAACATGAGTAGTGGAAAAAGACTGCAATATTAATTAAAATTGTCACATAGGTCTCAGTCATTCTAGGTTTCATTTAAAATCTTATTCCTGTTTGGGATCTAGAATTTTTGCAGCTATAGGAACAACTAGGACAAACCACATTTTCTTTTACATAAAATAGATTGCTTCTAAACCTTCAAGGACATTAGATATGCCCTCTTTCTCTCTTCTTGCACTGTCCAGTGGGGTTTTTGCTAGCTCTTTCATAAGAGAATTTTATACAATAGAAGTTGAAGAAGAAAAATCATGCAAATTATGATTGCACTAAATTAAGCTGTTCTCAGCTCTATTAGTGAGCTAAGGCCAGGTTGAGCTGGTTCCCAGAGGCCTCATTGTTCACTCTTCCAGGCAATAAAATAGTTGCTCCAGAGTCATTACTCTATATGAGACAAGTTGCTGCAGCTCCCCTCAATGAGGAACCTTACCCAAGGAATTTATAGCAACAAATCATCCAGTTTCTATGTAGATAATTTAACTCTTGCTCTTCTCAGTCCAGCAGAGTAAAACAACAGTTCTGTTACCATAAGCTAGTGTTTTCCTAATCTTTCTGTGGTGAAAATGTCCTTTCTAAGAGATGACATTCATGCCACCATATGGGAGTAACAGTGTGTCAGGCTATACATTCTGGTTTATGATAGTTTAACCATGTACTCCAAAATAAAGAAGCAATGTGTACTGAACTCCAAACCCGCCTTGGGAAAAAAAGGATGGATAAAGAAAAAATACTAGAAAAAAAAGAAAGAAAAAAGTCAGTTCCAAAGGAACTGTTTAACAGGAAATGCAGATTACTTGTCATCACCTTGAACACTGTATAACTCTTGCACTTGTACAAAGTTGAGGTTTAGTGTTGCTGCTTTGATTTGTAGGAATATAGTACTTTGTATTGTCATAGAATAATTATATTGAGAAGCAGAGAAATAAAATATTTAGCACCTATAAATTCCTGAAATTTTGAACTTGAACCTCTTTATTATTTTTTCTTAAAGGGAATGAATTTAGAGAAATACAATGGAGTAAAGAAAGCTCTTTTGCTTTGGTGCTTTGAATGATACTATGAAACATATTTCATTTTCTGATCCCTAGAGACAGGAAAGTATTTTAAGATACCAGTGAAATTCTATTTTGTCGTTCTGTCAGTGGAACAGTGAAACAAAAAAATGCCCAAACTTTTCTTTGTCTCAAATATACATATACAAACCACAAATATACTCTATTTAAGTAAGTTAAATTCTTAATCATTCCTTTTTTAGCCTGACATAAGAAGTCTAGAATGTAGAATGGAGGGATATTTTTTTCCTTTTATACTTGCTTACGTAGAGAGATGTAGAGAGAGTGCAAGGATGGAAAAGTACCTTTGAGTTATACTGTATTGCTGCACATTAATCTTGATTCTCATTAGAGTGTTCTCATTACCACTTTTTTCATAATTTTTATTTTTGTTACTATTACTAATAACTTTATTATTATTTTTATCCTGTTACTTAATTTTCAAGGTCATATCTACATGTCCATATACATACAGATATATAGTGTTGCAGTTTTTTCTCAGCTTTTCATACTGTTTGTGAAAATGTTAAGATGGCTACATTCCAACTGCTCCAGAAGACAAGAACTAGCAAGCACCTAGCCAATGTACTGTATCCAAATACTTAGTCTGCTTATATGTTGTAAAACTTCCACCAATTTCCAAAACACAGATGAAGTAAAACCGTAGTCCTGGCTATTCATTGGAAAAGTGACAACTCCTGGAGGAAAAATTGTAATTGAAGTTAAACAAATGGGGCAAACAAAAGCAATTGCAAAAATTACTGAGGGCCACATAGACCCTCTCAAGATAGCTCTGGGATGTTGCAATTCTGAACAAATCACTACTATGCCACCTCATGAAAATAAACAAAACACACTGTGGCTCTTGTAACTTAATCAGGTGGTAAAGAGTTGGTACTAGACAATTTTAAAAACCCACATTTGCTAGTTAAATTATAATGGTACTTACTCCAGCTTACATGTCATCCCTTGGGTAGCAAGGATTTAATTTGACTGCATAGCTTATGTTGGTTAGCCTGACAGAATAAACTGTGCCAGAAAAGAACAATGTTTTCTCTTTATTTATTGAGTATAAATATGCACATTTTTTGAGAAGAAAAATCACATATAGATTATATTAGAAAGGGATTGTGATATAGATGTTGCACAAACACTGGTGAAGAACTTGAAAATATTTAGAAAAATAAAGCTTAAACATAATTTTTATATTATGATTTAAATTGCAATGTCCAACATCCTTTATGACCTCTGGCTTTCAATTAATTTCCTTGTAAGATTGCTTTCTCCCCATCTCCACAACAATGTTAACTGAATACTAAACAAGTCCCCAGACAATACAAAGATGGGAGGATCTGTGGATTCCCTTGAAGGCAGGGGGGTCCTGCAGAGGGATCTTGATAAATTAGAAGGCTGGGCAATCACCAACCCTGTGAAGTTCAACAAGGGAAAGTGATGGATTCTGCACCTGGGATGGGACAACCATGGATGTACAGAATGGGGAATGAGATGCTGAAAAGCAGTGCCATGGAAAGGGACCTGGGGGTCCTGGTTAATGGCAAGTTGAACATGAGTCAGCAGTGCCCTGGCAGCCAGGAGGGCCAAGCGTGTCCTAGGGGCATCAGGCACAGCATCGCCAGCTGGGCAAGGGAGGGGACTGTCCCCCTCTGCTCTGCACTGGGACATCCTCACCTTGATTATTACATGCAGTTTTGGGTGCCACAATATAAGATATTAAGCTATCAGAGTGCCCAAAAGAGAGCAACAGAGGTGGTGAAGAGGAGAAGCAATATGGGGAGAAGCCATATGAGGAGGTCACTTGGACTGTTCAGCCTGGAGAAGAGGAGACTGAGGAGAGACCTCATCACAGTCCACAGCTTCCTCATGAGGGGAAAAGGAGGGGCAGACACTGATCTTTTCTTTTTGGTGACCAGTGACAGGGCCTGTGGAAATGGCCTGAAGTTGTGTTGGGGAAGTTTAGGTTAGATATTAGGAAAAGGTTCTTCACTCAGAAGGTGGTTGAGCACTGGAACAGGCTCCCCAGGGAAGTGGTCACAGCACCAGCCTGACAGAGTTCAAGAAGCATTTGGACAATGCTCTCAGGCACATGGTGTTACTGTTGGGGATGGTGCTGTGCAGGACCAGAAATTGGACTCGATGATCCTTGTGGGTCCCTTCCAACTCAGTTTATTCTCCAATTCTGTGATTCGTGAATATTCCACAGATAATGTGTTGTTATTTTACCTACCTTATGGGCAAGGAGCTGATACTCAGAGGATGTCATAGGTGGATTTATCATGCATCACAGCTATCTAGTTATGAAACACAGCGCAAACTTCAGATGATCAGAATATGTACCCTACTGTTATTAGTTGCATACTTAAGGGCCTTAAGTCCTTGGTATTAAAATTTTCCAAGCATCCAAAAAGTATATTGCTTGACACATCCAGAAGTCTTGCCAGTGCTTAAAAAATTGATAGATTACCTTATGCTCAAGGTCCCTAAGGAGCTACAAACGAAATATTTATCTTCCTATCTCATCCATGTACTTGCTCTAGTAGCTGTTCCCAGAACAAGCCTGCTAAACTACACCGTGTGCAAGAAACAGATGCCAGATGCGGTGCCATCACTACCTTCTAAGACGGCAATAAGAGCAAAACTGTCAGTCATACACGAGAAATTATATTTAATTTCCTCTTCTCACTGGGGGAATTTGAATGAGTGCCTCTGAAAGACTGGAGTATGCTATAGCATGTAGCATAAAATATACAGTAGATTCAAATGGGATATTTCCTTCTTTCAAATTTAATTCCATTTATACAGAATAATTAGAAAGAATAAAAGTAGGAAGTTACAGCATGAATACAGGAGTGGGTGCAAACAGGATTAAACACAGAGTGGCTTGACAACATGGGTATGCTCCTGTTGTGCTTTGTCCTCATAATCCCTAGACTCAAGATGGCTCCAGCTGCCACAGGGCACTAGGAGAGCTACCTTGACAGAAACTGGTTTTATTTCTATAAATTGGTGGATATTATACTTGCTAGAGGGGCTACCTCACTGTTTAGTATTTCCTTAATTCAAAATATATTTTTGTGTGTTGAGGAAGCGGTCTGAATTTCATGATTACAGACCATTATATGATTGTCTATGACTGTCCAAAAGGAAGTTCTTTGCTTTTTTATTTGTATCTGGGACAGAAAGACAGACACTGCAACTTGTGCGTAGATGAATCATGTTTTCCTTAGAGCTATAAAAATTACAAAGCCGATATGTTTAGCCACCAACTAAGCAAGAGCAGGTGTCAAAAGGAGAAAATGTACATCAAAAGTTCAGGAGTCACTGTAAAAATCAGGTTTACAGGGATGATTGCTTTAATTAAGATAGAGGTTGCCAAGGATGTTACAGGATAAGAATTCATTGCAGACCATGTGAACTTTCTGAGATTTCTCAGATCTCAGCATGTGCCAAATACTTTCCTAGCACACACTAAGACTCGGGTTCTAGTGCACTTTCATTGGGGGAGGGGGAAAAATCAATGACCTACTTTTGGAAACATGGAAAAACAGTCACTTACAACTTGAGTAAACGGATCCAGCTGACCATCTCTACATATAATTGTCCTTCAGCACTGATAGCTAAAGCTCTAATTCCAGTGGGAAAACTCACTTGAAAATCTAGACATGGGCTTTTAAAATGTCAAAATGTAAAGCTAAAAGAAAAAGCCAAACAAAAAGAAGTAAGCTTGCAAATGCTATTTTTGCTGACAGCTTTAAAGAAGAATAACAGTCCTTTTGACCTTGACAATTATCAGTTCCCTATCTGACTTTTCTTTTTTTGTGTGTGTGTTTTGCCAGCTTTTACAAAGTTTCGACACTAAGGAAGATAAATGACAGTGAATGGTATCAGGTGTCCTGCAGTATTTTCTGTAGTGCCCAGGGGTTCCACTTGGTTTTAGAATACTCAGCACAGAGATGGGCTGTGCTAAGCATTTTATTGAATTTGTAGACAAGGTGCTGGTGCAATTATCATCTTTTGTGTAATTTGCCTTCTGAGACAAAATTCATTAGCCAAATATCCCCTCTTCATTCTTTTTTAATAAAGCTGAGTAGCTTTGACAGAAACTGGAATGTTGAGCAAAATTATTTCTGCAGTTCTACTATCCTCCTTTCAGTGAAAAAATATTTCAAAGCAGTTCTCAAGAAAAACAATCAAAGAGAATTTTTTTTCAATATTCCTCTCTGAGAAAAACAAACAAAAAAAAACCCCCAAAAAACAACAAAACCCCAACAAACCAGAAATATTACAACTGTAAACTGGAAAAATGTATCAGATTCAATAAGAGATTGAAATGCATACATCAGCTAATAATTTACTCAAGAAGTTTTGTTGATGTCTTAAACTGTGAAAATAAGATAGAAAAACATAAAGAAAGTAATTAAAATATATTAAGGATCTGAAATATCTTTAATATTATGGGCACAAAGCATCCCATGGAGGTAGGTTCTCCATATTTCATAGTATATGTGCTTTTATAAATAATTTCCAGTGCTGTGTTTTCTCAAGTAACTTCTAGCTCAATCCCAAAAAGCTTTGACCTCCTATATAACTCAGAGATCATCTCCTGCCATAGTTCAGTATATGCAAAATACAGGCAGAGTTTTATGGTGTACAAATATCACTATCTAGTTGCACTACAGGTTTAAAATTACAGACAACTTGAACTGAAAAAAAAGAATACAAAACAACTAGTCATGATTATGAAATTATTTGAGTGACACACATATAAACAAGAGAAGAGGCAGCTCCAAGAGCTATATCGTATGGACATAGCTGATAATTCTTACAGGGATCTAGCACAGTGGATACAAACCAGTCTAAATATCACTGGTTTCATGACTGCTGACTCAAACAGATGAATTTAGTGGTGTTGATGCAAATGTTTCTCTTCTAAACTGATTTCTCTTGTATATAAGCATTTCATCTGGTGTTTACCTCAGTTTATCTGAGATGAAAAACTCAGAATCCTTTCCTGTAAGCAAGAAATGTATCCATAATTTCAATCCCCCCCCCACCCCCAACCCCCAAACAAATCTTGACTCTTTTATGTCAAAAGGTAAATTGCGCTTATGTTTTATATAAGACTGTTTAATTCAGAAGTGGATGGTCAGGATTATCTGCTATCCTGAAATTGTTGGAAATCTCACACAGAACTGCTTTATCAAACCAAATCCTTGATAGGTCTGAAGGCAGAAGGACTTCCATTCTTCCTATATTGTGGAGTAAAAAAAAATTGTAGAATTGGTTAATTAGAAAACCAGTACAAGGACTATCTGAAGGAACAGAGAATAGGAAGAAATCTTTTATATTTCAGCCAAAGTGCGGAAATTAGTAGACAAATACATACTGATCTCTTGAGCGGAGAGGAAATACAAATTCTCCACTTGCCATGCTCTAATGTTGGCATTCACACCCTTTATGAGATGGCAAAACTTGACAATGTCAGTCCCAGGCCAGACAGGGCATTGGAAGAAAGCTGGGTCTATTGTCTAGGTAAGTAGGAAAAAATCACTAAGTTTCTCAAATAAGAGAAACTTGAACGAACATAAAAAGAGAAGGTAGCTAGGAAATTCTGAAGGCAACATGGGGATGGTTGCAGGTGTGAATGTCTTAATTCTGTATTAGTTTCACTAAATCTTTTACCGTTTTCTGGAACATCGATGGCTTATGTGTCAATATTGAATATTTATTTGATTGCAAGAAGCTAAAACCACAGTCGGTTTCAGCATCTGTAGTACAAAATTTACATTCTGTCTTTCACAGACATGAGCTAGCCCTCACTTGAAGCATGACTATGTGAGCTCTTAATCACATTATATAGCAAAACTACTGTTCAAGTCAGTAGAGCTGGGATTCATCTCACCTAACTTCTAGAATGTGACTAATCTGGCCTGGGTTGGATGCCAGCTTTAGGATGAGATGAATCACCTTGTAGTCATGCCTGTTTTTCTCCACTGACTGTAAAAGAACTCTAGATAACTTCTGCAGGTTCAGATTTCTTCTCTGTGGATGACTAAAGTTAGGTGAGATAAACCTCAGTTGAGTTTCAGTAAAAGCTATGCTGAAAGGAAGTAGAGGCAGCAGAGGGTACAAAGACTATCTTTTTGCTTGCTCAATCCTTGACAAAAGTAGAAGTTTCATCAATATATCTTCTAGCTAGATTTTTGAAAGAGCTACTGGAAAGCTTATTTCTAATAAAAAAGAGCAAAATATAATAATGATATAATACAATCCCTGTGTGCAATAATGGTTGGGTTTTTTTCCAGAAAGTTGTCAGCCTTAAGTAACTGTCAGCAAAAGCTTAGAGTTCTGAAGGAGGATCAAAGAGAGTTGGCATATTGCTTAAAATGTATATGTTTCTAATACATCACAAGCATTCAAATTGCAGTGACTACAACATATTTAATGCTTTACCACGATATGTAATAGGTGTTAAGTTAGACCATTTGGTTTCATTTTGGGGTAAAGATTTAGAATATTCCAATTTAGGCATTGCCCTGCTGAACATTGGTTTCTAATCTAGTTGAATTGCTTTATTCATCACACTGTAATTCTGTTTTTCCTACTGTACTTTGACCTACAAAGAGACCTTACTGAAAGAATAAAAGTTGAAGGGATAGAAGGATTCTCAATCAACTGACAGATTGCCATCACCTTCACAGTAATTTTCAATTCTTATGCATGAATCTCATGTCAGAGCATAAATATATTTATCACAAAAAAAGTAATATAAATTCATTGCTAGCAGAACACATGCATAATGGTTTTGAAATTTTGTAATATATAGAAATTGTTGCCTAGAGAAAAATGCTTTGTATATAGTGCATGTAGCTATGCATATGTATACACATACACGCATATATATGTTTATATGACTGAAGGATGGAGAGAAACAGACATTTGTTATGAGGTACAAAAGAATGTTTAATCTTGACAAGGCTTTATTTGTTTGAGAATCAAATCCCTTCCCTGGTTCCTTAAAAAGCAAATTATCAGAAAGATTCCCTTTCGCTATTGTCATTAGCACATAGACATTGACGACAGTTTAGCTTGGTTTCAGCACAGCTCTTGGGCCACAGCTGCTTACCAGACAATCTAAGTACCACTTGAACGCTCAGTTGCAGATTGACCTTGCGGTAATTGAGGTTATGAAAAGGCTCTTGTTCTCTAAAATCTCAAATGAACACCTCTCCCTCTGGGAGACAGCAGGATATTCAGCAATAACAGCCTTGCTGAACCTGAGAGATTCTTTCTGCTGCTCTGGTCATTTCTGAGGTCAGGATGAGAAACAAATGCCTGTGATGGCGTATAAGGAATGTAATGGAGTAGTAAGTTGAAATGAAATTATCTGGGCTGCAATTATTTTCCTTTAATTGTGCCCCATTCTGCCACCCCCAAAAGACGTGCTATATATTTGAAAACCTATTTTTAACACTTTTCTCACTTGTATCAAGAATATCTTGTGTTCTTATTCTTGATTTTGTCCATATTTTTTCTTAAGAAAAAAAGAAAGAAAGAAAATAATGACTGGTTAAGATCTCATTTCTTTAAAGCAGAGAATCATCTGCTGAAGTTATCAGTTACTTCACTTTGCAGTATGAGCCAGCATCTGAACCTCTCTGCCCCAACCAGTAATTAACATTACAGTCAATGGGAATTAATGTTGAGGCTTTCAGAGGAAATGGGGATAATTAAACTAATCACAAGAAGTACACAACAATTATTGTTATAATTTTAAATCTCAAGCCAATTAGCTATGCTAGCCACTCTCTTTGGCAAAAGCTCACTGTTTATGGTAGCTAAGATAAGATTAAAATTATTGATGGCAGAACATCTTTTAGCAAGTCAACTTAGGTCAGGGCTTTTTGTTTTGATTTAAATGTTGTATACAAAATTAAGAAAAGACCCTCCAGTGGCAAAACCCTTTTTAACAACCTATTAATATTTATTGGGCCTGAATGCCCTACTGGAAATAAAAAACAGGGTTAGCTCCAGAGGAGCCAAAGACAGGCACAGATCCTCAACATGAAAATCTGAAGAATGAACACCATGATTTTAACAGACTGTCTTGTCTGAAGATTTTGATCCATTTAACAAGTGTATTAAAATGCATTAATCAGTCTTAGAGAGGTGAAGTTCTCACTGTAGGGGACCAGAGCTAAACATGTTTTGCCTCAAATGTTTTGAGTATTGCTTCAGGAAAGGTGTGATCAGAGGACAGGGTCCCATGGAGCCGGGACAGTGTTATGCTGAGCCAACTTCCTGCTCCATCTCCAGACTTGTTCTCAGTCACAGACCCCAGCTAATTTCCTGGAGGAAGGCTACCTGTGCAGGCAGGAGCAAAAGAGTGCAAAAAATTGAGTTCACATAAGAGGCATGCACCAGGTTAACTATGAAAGGGAGCAGATCAGTCCCCCTCATATTCTTTTCCTTCTCGTTTACTCTCATTGTTTGTCCCAGCTCCATCCAACAGGACCAAGGCAGGATCTAAGGACTGGTGATGTTGTTTGTTCTCTCTCTTCCTTTTTCTGCCTTGTTTTCTTCCCTTGCTTTGTGTGGGCAAAGCATGGCCATCATATTCCACCCCATACTCCATACTGAACTTTGTTGTGGGAGTGTGGAGATTGTGGAGNTGTAACTGTAACATGCCGTGCCAACGCCTTCCCTAGCACGACCCTGCTGCCGAATAAACCATCTGGGAAAGCCCCTCTGCTTCGTCTCTCCTTCCTCAGCGTGCCTGTACCATCGGTGGATTGGGTGAAACCTTGCTGGAGCTTCGCCAGCCCTCCCGTGCCTTCAGAGCAGCCTGGCCAGCCCCTGGAACCGCGAGTGAACGCCCAGTGCCTCCGCCAAAGGCATTGCGGCAGCGGTCTGTGGCTGGTGAGCCAGCACCTGTGAGGAGTTTGTTGTGAGAGGCTGGGAAATCACGGAAGAGTACTGTACAAAATTAAGGACCTGTTAGCCCCCACCCTTGAGGAAGTGCATTGTAAGAATTTAAGGGCTTGTTGGCCAAAATCTTTCCATTCTAAATAGTGGGCTGGTGGCTGGAATTAAGGCAGCTATACAATAAAAGCATAAGAGCTCCGTGCCATGTGTTCTGGTGTCCTTGTTCAGCTTTACGAGAATGTGAACATCATATCTCCTACCAAGGGGTCATGACAATCACTGTCTTAGTATAACTAAGAGTTTATTTGAAGTCATTTATCGTAAATGAAGGTGTGACAAAATTTTGCTGTGAATTGTAATTTCATTAATCAGCCTTACCCTCTAGATTATATTTTCAGGCAGTCTTATGCCATAACTTTAACAAATATTTGCTTGGAAATATGTATTACTACTCAGTTAAAAAAAAATAAAATACAATCATTAGCAAAACAAGAACATAAGGATAAGTGCAGTTGGATATCATGGTGCCTAGGATACAGAGAAAGTAGTTGTTTTTCCATCACTACAGCTGCCACTATGTAGGCAAAAAAATTAAATTTTTTTTTTCTGCAAAATATTGAGCCAGTAACTTTGAATCTGGACCACATTACGAAATGACCACCGTAATTCCTGCATCAGACCTTGGAGTATGCAACTTCCTTTGCCTTCTGATATTAGCAGAAAGCAGATGCTACAAACATCATCTCGCTTTCCTCTGCCCACCCTCCCTCTTACTTTTCAGCTAAGCTTTCGTGAAAAGTTGCTCTGGGCAGAAGTTCCTCTAAATGGAAAGTACTTTGTTGGTACACCTGTGTGCGTGCGTTCATGTATGAAATACCACTGAAATATTTCAAGAAAACAACCACTTTTTTCAGTTTTCTTGCAGGAACAAAAGAATTTTTGTTGTTACATCATACTTCATTTGCTGATCTTAACAGAACTGATATTAAAATCCATTCCAAGTCCACTGACAGAGGAGAGATGCCCCTTGTTTTGCTAGAGGTGGCCTGAGATTAGGGTTTGAATGCTTTACAGCAGAAGTATAAATAGCCTTATTGCACCTTAATGTAAGATATAAAGGGAGTGAAGCTAGTTTTATCCATAAATATTAATTATTCTTTCTTTTTCTTCCTAAGCGAAAGGGCATGTTACACAAAAGAAGATTTTAATTTTTAGTCAAAATATTAATTTGGATAGGTTTTTAACAATATTTCTTCATAAAAGTCAATTTTTTTCTACTGTCTCATCTTTTTAAAAATACTTTTATTCATTTCCTGTTTAAAAATTGACATATTATGACACATTTCATGTGTTAGCTTTTATTTTTCTTCCTGCACTGCTGCTTCCCTTAACCTTAGAGAAGCTCTAACATTGCTTTTCTAAAAAAATAAATGTTAATTTTTCCAAGATAGCATCTATTTTCCATGTAAAATTTTGTTATCTTTCTGTCAAATTTTGGTGAAATACAAGCAGAATACATATTCTAGTTCTGTTCTAAATTATAGTCAGGCAACTATTATCTATGAAGTGTAAAAATTACACTTTATTGTGCTGATCAGAGTCCAGCCTTCACTTCTTACATTTAAGATCCTCTCTCCTGCCACTAAGGAGTGTGTTCTATCCCAGTTCATAGAATAAGCACCTTTCAAGATACATATTCTTTAGCCTTTTTTTGTTTATTTCCACCATGTTCTACATCAGCCTATGAAAGGGTCAACAACATTTAGTTCTGAAGTGAAGAAGAAAAATGGCCTTGTTCATTATTATAAAAAATAGTAAAAGGTTCCTCCACCACATGGTCGTGTTATCAGTTTACACACTGAAGCATGTTGCAGGAAATTATGAATGAAAAGATAATAAAATGGTTTTCGCTGTCTCAGTAAAACATGCATGCTGCCAACATTTTTGTCATTAATAATTCTCTCGTAAACATGGGGCTCTTCTTTCATTATGCAGGCTGTCATGCTTTATTGAACCACATAATTTCACCTAATTAAAATAAGCAGTGTGTAGTTTCCTCCCCTTCTGTTTTTCTTAGCTGGATGAGTGCCAGTAATGATGTTTAGAGTATCCTAAGTGGACATCCTATTAAATATTCATTTTTATGCACCTCTTTGCAGTCAAAACTACAGTAACTCCTGCTGATTTCCTTCGTGAATACCAAGATGCACTCTATTTATTTGATGATTTAATATATGATAAACAGTCTAGGACTTACAGCTAAGGAGGCTGGAAAAGGTTTAAGTTTGTTAAAATGCGCAAAAGGATAGGAGACAGTGCAAAACAGTTTACTGATATCCAGCCAGCAACACAAACCGTTCAGTCTCTCATAAGTAATTATGCTGCAAATCACTACATAATCACTCATCTGCTACTGCAGCAGGTTTCTGTTTGGGCAACTTATCTCAGACAAAGTTTGTTTTTTCCTTAAAAAAAAAATAAAAAAAAAAAGAAGATGGCTCCATCACTTCATGCACAGAGAGAATTCAGACTAGAATTATATTCTAGCTGCTGTATACCATTTGGAGCAGAAACAAATCTGATCCAGCCATGGTGGCAGTCACCAGTCTACATTTGGCAATAAAGACATCAGTGGGTGTTGGCAACAACACATGCTTTTTTATTTTAAGAAGTGATATTTTTTTGTTAATTTTTATTGCATTAAAGTGTCTTTAGGCAAAAATACAGGACAGAGATGGTTTCATGAAAAGAAAATCAGAATTGGAGAAATTATTAAGGAAAGAATGAAAGGACTGTTAGGAAAAGGAAAGACTAGTATAGTGTAAGTTTTCAAAAATGCTTACAGTCATGACTAACATTTTAAACATAAAACTCTGCTTTGCTTTACACACACAACCATAAAAAAGGCAATAATGTATGCTAATACTTTGTCAGATCCTGCTATGATTCACCTTTCTAAAGTTATCTTTATAAATAATGTAAAAAATGTGCTACATGACAATCATTAGAGTCATAAGTTTTTTTCATGCTTAAGAGACTATTGTTCAGGAATGAAAGGGAACTCATATTTACTATATTGTCACATTTCCCCCCATTTGTTCTCATCCATTAACAGCTTTTAGTTTGTAACTGAATTTCATTTTCAGAAAGATTAAAACACAGATAGATAATCAGAAAGAGAAAGCTCAGGAATATCAGAAGAATCTCTCTTTAGAATGTCAGCTATGACATGATTACCATGAAGTATAGGAATTTAGGGGATTTTGAATCCAAAAGAGTATAGCTTTCTTTCAGGTTCATAAAAAAATCTGCTTACATCTTTTGTTTATACCAGAAACTTCTGTTGAGGTTTGGTCCTGTAGGAATTACTGAAAACATTCACTTGCCTTCCATAGCAGTGATGGGTTTATGTAGTTGCTTACAGTTCAGCATCTGCTCAGAGGATTTGAAAGACTTGATTTAAAGTGGGACAGCAATACTTCCTTTGCATGGCCCCTATTATCATACTGAACACTTTAAGATGATTAAAACATTTCTTCTCAAGAAAATTCTGATAGATGCCAGTGCTTTCATTGCATTTTACTGTACAGATGAAAAGCAACATAAGAACTCTGCAGAAAGGTACTTAGTCCTCAGTTTACTGTATTATGTTACACATTTACCAGAAGTTTTGGTGAATTATGTTTGCGTTCTCTAACTACCTATGATACATTAAATAGGAACATTATATATGTGGTTTGGTCTGATAGTACCTATGAAACCTGTTCAACCACAAAATATAACTAATGATAGAAAAAACTCTTATAATCTATTTTTAATAACTGATTGAATATGTGTTTAAGTTTTGGCTCTTCCTACATTTAAAAATGGAGAAAGATTATGATAATTTGCAAGTGAGAAAATCTGTGAAAATTAATGGCTGCCTACTGAAACATGGATGCTATATTGTATATCTGTAAATTACCTTTAATTACAGAATGACACCACATTATTTTTTCCTGTACCAAAGAAGGATTAAAGTACAAATTAATTTTGAAGCATCTTCCAGTGTTATCTATCAATGGATTTTTCCTGTTTGAGATGAAAGCTCTCTCACAAACTAAAGATTACAGAAGAGATTAAATTGCCCTCCATATGTTTTTGCATTTAGTCACTCTACAGGAAAGTAATAGGGCATTATATAGCTATAATTTCATTAACAATAGTCACTCTATGTTCTCATAACTCAGTAAAAATATTATCCAATTGTTACCTTATTTTTCTAACTTATTTAATTAACAATATTTAGTAAGTTCTTTATAGTTTTTAGACTTAGCTATGCAATTAAAAAGTGACTGCACAACTATAACCGTTGAAACATTTTAAGTTATGCTACCATTTTCAAGCAGTACTAGTTTTATTTAATGAACAGGAAATTTGAGTTTAATCTCTCCGAACTACAATGCAGAGGGATTCCTTTCTACAATGAAGTAATTTGAACACCCCATATAGTTTTAAAAGCATTATAATGGTATCATTCAGAGTATGAATCAAATCCCAAAAGTGAAAAGAACCTTTGGATCATGCCTTGCATTGGGAAAATTCCTTTACCCGAGCTCACAGAGTAAAAGGTCTTAGGTTTTTACAGCTTGCTTGTTTATTTATTTACTTATTTTGACTTTTATGGTTTTTCTTTTAAAATTATCATTATTATAAAGAACTAATTTAAATTATGAAAATACTTCCAGAAAAATGTGTCTATTTATGTAATTTTCATTATCTCCTATAAATACATATGTAAAGTATCTTGTTAACTTTGCATTTTAATTACATTAAAGTATAAAGCTCTTGCAAAAAAAAAGGACATAATAAAAATCAATAGGGATTTCTATATTAAAAGAAACATGCAGAAATGAATGCAAAATAAAAAATAGTAATGATAACAGTGAAAATTCAATATTATTCTTTCTTTTGACCAAGAATGATACCATCACAAAGGCTGTGAGAGAAAATGGACACAGAAAAATTGAGTCCTTAACCAACTTCTCTCTGCTTTTGAACTCAACAAATTAATCCTGGTCAAGCAATACCTATGATTCAATTACTATTTTCTTGATCCTCTGCACCCTACTGAAAGAGGGGTTTTATGTCATTCAGCTTCCTTTTAAGCCTCCTCCATTTTCTATCAGCACTTGATTTAACAATCATTCTTCAAAACCATTTTTGCAAAGCCCACTCTAGGGGTTTTAACCTTGCCTCTTGGGTGAAATGTTGGAATAAGAGTAATGATGTCTTATTAAAGCTAGTCCTAATAAGAACAGCTCATCCTTGCCCTGTGATGCCCTTCAGAAACACAATGCTAATGTAAGAGAGAGGCTCTCCCTAGCATGTGATGCTAACTTGAGTGCTCACAGACAGTGTCCTGTTTATTTTCCCATTAAGAAATGTTCACTTGTCTTTATATTGTTGTTTTTATTCTTCTTAAATATTTGTTTCTCTATTTCTTTTCCCTTGGGGAAAAGGATAGAAGTGACTCAGATGTTGTCACATATGCAAAGTAAGAATGAGAGTATGTTCTACAAGGATTCATTTGGATTATAAAAAATAGGATCAAATGTGTAAGGAAGGAGTTTCCTTTCTTGTATTGTGTGGCAAAGTGACAATGTGATTGTTTCCTCACACTGTATTGCATGCAATTTTTTATCAAAATGATAAAAAATACAGCGCAAGACATTTTTGAGACTTTTTTTTTTGGTGCTGCATAAACATATCTGTGAAAATAAGCTTATCTAACTACTAGATGTGTTGATAATATTAACACTCATAAATGCAGTTCTTTTTTTGCATAAGACTTTGAGGTTGGCCAGGTGTAATTACCCTTTCATAAATCCATGGTTATCACCCCTAGTCACTTTCTTGTCCTTAAGAAGTTTGGAAATGGTTTCCAGGATCATTTGCTCCATCACTTTAGCAGGGATTGAGGGGATAGTGACCAGTAGGATTGAGGATAAAACCACTGGATCTTCCATAAGCTTGACCCTCATCCTCAGGACCATGTTGTCACAAGTAATCCATCCCTGGTCTCCTGTAGCTGCACTATTGATGTGCATACATGAGTGCAGCAGAGGGTAGTAGAATCATGAAATGATTTGGGTTGACCATCAAAGATGGTTCAAAGACCATCTTTTCCAGCTTCCAGGGATGGGTCACAACTTCTGTGGGCAACCAGTTCCAATGTCTCACCAGGCTCATCATAAAAGGTTTCTTCCTTATCTCCAGTCTAAGTTTAATCATCTCTTTGAGTTTAAAATTATTTCCCCTTCTTCTTTCGCTATGGGATAGAATATGCTTCCTTTAGGTATCTCCAGATGTGTACACATAAGCAAACTGTCAAAGTTCGCTTTTGTCAAGTCAATGACACCTAGAGAGATTGTAAGGTGAAAAAATGTGATTGCTTGCTTTCAGGTAAGTTAAACAGCTCCCTAGCCACCCTGAAATGTTTTTATCTCATCTCCATCACCTTTGATTGGAGCTTAGATAACTAGCTCATGCTTAGGCAGTTCTGCTTTAAATGTCTACATTTCAGAGCTCAAAATCTTACCTGGACTGTTGCTCATGTCTTGGCTGAAACTGTTGCTGATAGCAGTGTCATCCAGGTTCTTCTCTGTTGTTGGTATTTCATATTCTGAAATGGTGAAAAAGACTGAGCAGACTGCTGGCATTTCAGGAGATAATGAAAGTGACAGCTATGACAATAAAGACTATTTAGTTTAGTGTCTTGGTGGTAGTACGGGGGGTTTTGTTGGTTTGGGGGTTTGGGGTGGATTTTTTTCTTTACTATCAAATTAAAAATATAAAATGGCTTGCTATAACTATATCCTCCTTTTCCATGTTCATGAAAAGGGTTTAATTTTAATATATTTTAATCTTACCTGTTTCCTGTAAAATTCTATTTTTAAAAATTATCTTAGTGCCTTTTTTTACTACATTAAACCTAAGGTTTGGGTTTCTTCCTTATTTTTTTTCTTGCTGTATATTTTTATTTATGTTTAAAAGCATTTTATATAACAGGCAGAAACTCTCAGCTAAATGTTCTGTTACTTCAAACATTTTATAATACACAGTTTTGCACAATAAATGTTCTAGCTCTTCCCTCCCTTCCTCCAGCTTTTGAAAAGATAAGTCCACAGGAGTTTCAAAAGAGTCTATCTTCACATGTAGATTTAAATTTAATTCCTGTATATGTTCCCAGTGTGTGACAAACCTGTCTTTTGTAAGCTGCCTAGTTGCCCTGAATGGGTTTCCTTGTTTTTCATGATCCACATTAAATTTAAGATTCTATAGAATGCTAGCAGACAGAGTTAACACGTTTTGACCCTTGTTTTACTGGGGATTTCTGAACTATGTATACCTAAAATTGTGTCACATTCTGTTAATTAAACAGAAATGGTCTGTTTCCTCAGGTATTTCCCAGTATGTTTGAAATAAATATTGTATACTGTGTATTGAAGCCTTGAGCACATAGTAAATCTCACACATATTTGGAGAACAGTCTAGCACATTGGAAGCACAGAAACAAGAAAAACAGCTACATTTTTTACTTTCCATATCTTGAGAAAAGAAAAAAAGACAATCACATCATTGGGTGACAGTTTCATTTGTGTACATCATGATAGTTTTTAGAAGGGGACAGAGGTTGAAGGTGAACAGCAGATCTAGGACTTGGATTTGTAAAAATTTCCAGTACTTCTTAGTGTGACTAATTTGTCTCACTTAGTCATTGTCACTTACCACTCTCTAAGGAGAAACTTACTGAAAGAATTGTACTGTAGAGAGCCATAAAACTTTGTCAAATTCTTTTGTGAGAACGAAAAAAATTTCTTCCAGCCAAACAAGTTCCAAATGGATAGATAGCATGTGCATCTTGGATTGACTGGCTTGCCTTCAAAATAAGTGCAAAAAATCTGTTTCTCTTTGTTTACCATCCTTGAATAAAATGGGTTTCAGCTGGAATTCCACAATCAGCCTGATGTGTGACAAAATACAGCTAGGTGTCTAGATACCCAAATTCAAAAGAACATATTTCGAAACTTAGAGAGAGATTCTCAAACTGTTTTAAAATTCCTTTCCGCGTACATTGTGTATTCTGAAATCATAGAATCCTGGAATTATTTAGGTTGGATTTGGGCCAGCATCCATTAAATTAAAATAATTAATCTATAAATTTAAATGACTCTGCATTGGTGTGACCTTGAGTCCTGTGTGCAGTTT
>VYZT01019920.1:0-14100 GCA_013400735.1 Pomatostomus ruficeps | reverse complement strand
AAAGAATCTTCGAAGACATCCAGGAGAGACACACATAAAAAGGTTAGCAGGATTAGGCCATGAAGGCACAGTTTTCAGAGGTATTGTTTCTGTCAAACCAACAAACAGAGAGGCTTAGAGGGGCAAGCAACAGGGGGAAAAGCTACAAATTTTTTTCATCCACACAAACCTGCTGTCTTTCTGAAAGAAATTGAGATATGCCTTGAAATCTTGCAAGGATTTTACTCATTTTTTGGTAAGAAAAATTGTGAAGCTTCATGAAATACAAGACAAAGGGAAAGAGAGGGGAAGGTCAAAGGATGTAAAGGATTTTAAAAAATCGTCTGTTGCTGTGTTAAAGTTTGGGGCAAAGTATTTTTATGCTGTGCTACAGTCATTTCAGGAATTCACCAAATGTGAACCTGTTCCCAAAAACTTTTCAGTGAGATAATAAATGCCACACATTACATGCATCATGGAAACTGAGGACCAGAGAGATTTGGGACCCAGTGAAGGGAATTATGAAATTGCATCTATTAAAAATTTATGGGAAAATATTTCTTGTCAAACAATGGATGAGTGTGGTATAAATTTGAAATTTGTATGAGAAAATCAACTATTCAATGCCAAAAGCTCTAAACAGAACAATTGTTATCTTGGGATACTAAATGTTCCTCTTGATCCAGTAATTTATTGCAATTTGTCTGGAGACTGACTCAGGCTTTTCTGTGTGTCCAATCATGTGAAAAAACTCCATTTTCCACTGCATCCTGGTTGCTTCTTTCTAGGGGTGATGACATCAATTATAACCATAAATTTGATTCAGCAATATTAAGATATTCTTTTTTTTCACTGAACATAGCCAATGGATGTGCTGTTATTTTTCAGTTATCACTTTTCTTTGAAACAGATTTTGTAAAATAAAGTAATATCTATTACATTTGCAGCATGCCCTGAAACTAAAGGAGATAGCAGAATACCTGTAGTGGAAATGGAAAGGCTGTTTATGCATCAGAAGCATGTTGAAACATAACAGTAAATATCAATAAATAATGGAAATGGTTTTAATTTTTTTTCAGAATTTCCAATGCGGTTCAAGACATTTCCAATGTTACAAACTTGGGGTTTGAACATGCAAGTCTTGAACAAGAAGTTGCACTTCCTCTCATTTTAAATAATGTAAAAAGATGTGTTAATGCTCTCTTAAAACACTTACCACTTTTTTCCTAGCACATAGATATTGTCTTCAGGATATGATGATCAAAGCATCCATTTTTAAATTTCATTACTAACCCAAAGTACAGACTGAATTTCCCTGGGTTTGTTTGTTTGGTTTTTTTTGTTTTTTTTTGGTTTGTTTTTTTTTTTTTGAGTAGAAGAAGAAATTTCAATTAAGTATGGCTTCTTATGCCATTTGTAGTAATAAAATGTAATTTTATGGTCAAGGGCTTGTAAAAATAGATATGATTGTCACTGTTACAAGGTAGTGGGGTGAACCAGCAATCAGAGTTAAGCTGTACATCCTAATGGGTCCATCAAAATATCTCTGGGTGTTGCTGAGCCAGGATTTCACCTAATGTCCTTCAGATGTGAACAAAAAGGTCACGTAGATAAAAGGAGAGCTCTGTGTTTCTGCTATGGTGATTTGAAAGCTCTTTATAGGTAGTATCAGATAAGCCTTCATTGATGTAACTCTAAGCACTTGAAATAAAAGTGCAGTATCTAATTTTAGAAAAATGTACAAGTGTGAAGGAAACAGTGTAGTTATTGGAGATCTGCTTTCTCATAAATCACTGAAGTAGCAACCTGTTGTTCTTTACTTTTAAATAAACACCATTTCCCATAAACATAGATAATTATTAAGCAGTCACACTTCCATGAGGCTTCTTTATCTTGTTCCTATATATGAAAGATTATAGTCTGAAAGCCACCTAATTATCTAGCTTAAAAATTAAATAAATATATTCTAGAATAAAAATATATTGGGCTTATTTCATAGAAGGGCTTTTATATAAACAAGATGCTTTAAATAATAAATGGTGTAAAAAGCAAACATTCACTCACAAGAGAAAAATTGACTAATTAGTGAAGAGCATGGAATTATAGAGTCTGAAACTTAAATGGTGTGGATGCTTCCAGCAAAAAAAATTGCAGTCTGGCTGAAATGAAAAGCAGGATCTGTCTTTATTTCTGACAACACACTGTCGTGCAAATGAGGAAAAACTTTTTCAGTTTCATTTTTTCTTTTTTTTTTTTTTTCCTCTTCATCCATGTAGATGATTACATCTTTCTCACATTATCTAGAGAATGTGAGAAAGCTGAGCTGGGACTTCTAGATGTACACTGTAATACTAAATGATGTTAATGACTTCAGCATTTATCAAGAATTTAGAAATTCAGACAAAAATCTGATTTCCTTTAAAGGACTGACATAACTGAAGGGAAGNGCTGCCCTGGGAGGCTGTGGAGTCTCCATCCTTAGGGATGTTCAATCTCCAGCTAGACACAAACCTGGCCAAATGGCCAAACCTGATTTAGCCATTCCTTAAGCAGGGAATGGCACTAGGTGATCTCCAGAGAAGCCTTCAGACTGGTGCTGTATTTGTTTTTTATCTTAAAATTTCATCTAAAAACCCATTCATTGCCCGTTCATCTGATGTAACTGAGGTATCCATCTTGGCTTGAACTGAACAGCTTTCAAGGGATGAGATTGAAACTTAGGCTTGAAGCTCAGCTAAGCCTTGAGGTTTAACTTCCCAGCTCCCTGATGGTCAGAGCATGGTGTTAATACCAAAGTTGTAGGTTTGATCCCCATATGGGCCATTCACTTAAGAGCTGGACTTGATGGTCCTTGTGGGTCCCTTCCAGCTCAGAATATTCTGTGATTCTGCGGTTCTGTAAATTGAACGATCCTTGATCCAAAAGTTATATGACCTCAGTTGTCATTTTTGTGTTGTTTTGTAGGTTATTTAAAGAAGTAGCTTGATACAATAACATGAAGTTGGACACAGAAAAACACATACAGTGCAGCCACCAATTTTTGTTAGGGTTATAACAGCTTACATATCATGAGAAAGGTATTTTTAATTTTGATCTCTGTAGTAAAATGATCATTTTGAACTTAACTAGCAAAATTTGATAGTGATGTCAGCTTCCTTTTTACCTTTCCTCCAAGTCTGCCCTAACTGAGAGTGGGAGAGCAAACACAATCATACGTCACCCTGTTTCTGCTCTTGAGATCCCTTTGTCAAAACGATGGGTCCCCTAAGTTTTGATGAGAAAAGAGAAGGCTGCAGGCTGTGATGGGGTTTTTTTGCAGCTTGCTCTTTTCTTTATCAGAGTGAAATATGTTGGGTAGATGGGTTGTTGCTGTGCTAATCAGCGCCAGCTGCTCGTCACTGTCTCACAGCTACAGGTGCAGCAGTTTTGCTGCTGAGCTCTAGGCCTTCAATCTGCTCTTCCGAAACAGCTCAGCAACAAAAACTTTTTATCTCTGCTTTGTAAATACTCAAGGAGCTCATCTGAAAGGCTTTCTTATGCAAAATACATTATCCCCTTCAATCTCTTAGGATTTTTTTACTCAGGAAAAAAAGTATAGTAAGTTAAACAATAGTGGTGACTGGATAAGAAATGCCAGTCACTGTGTGTCCTGTTGGATAAATATGTTCCTTTGCATGTTGTTTCTTGTCTCTTAGTAGGGGTTCTGACAGAGGAAACTGAAGCCATATTTAGAGGACACATTCAAACTCTCTCTTCATCCTAAAGGACCAGAGCAATGCAGCAAAATGTAAACATGAATAAAAGACGTAGCTATGTAAATCAGCAGATAGATTAATAGAAGATAAAAATAGATGCATATACTAATAGATTGATCCTCCAAGGAATATGATGGTGAAAAAGTCTGTTACTATTTTTTCCTGGCCAACCAATGAAAGAAAAAATTATTTGTTCTCTGTGCAGGGCAAAGAGATGCTAGTGTTTAGTTTTATCCAAATAATATATAATACAATATATATATATACAATCCACTTTGTTATATCTAGCAATTTCGGGTGTGTTACTGGCAAGTAACATCCCAATCCAACTAGGAAAAAGACTTTTATTAATGTCTACACTAGCCACCATCTTGTCATTCCAAGCTGCCTGCCTCTGAACAGCTTAATTTAGGAGGTCTGCATAGGTTTTGGTAGTTGTGGTAGGGATTATTGGGTAGATATTTCTCCAATTTATAAGTTAATGATGTATCTGCTGTCCCGGTTTTGGTTGAAATTGAGTTAATTTTGTTCTTGGCAGCTGGTACAGTGCTGTGTTTTGAGTTTACTAAGAGGATGTTGGTAACACATTGATGTTTTGGCTGTTGCTCAGTAGTGTTTACTCTTAATCAAGGACTTTCAGTGTCTCATGTCCTGCCAGAGGAAGTGCTCAAGAAGCCCAGAGGGGGCATGGACAGGAGAGGTGACCCTACCTGGTCAAAGGGATGTTCCACATGGAAGAATGTCATAGCAGTAAATAAACTGGAGTTGTTTGAAATGGAGGAGTTGTCTGGGAGCCACCAATTACTGATCAGGCACCAGCTGGGCATTGGTCAGTGGGTGGTGAGCAAGAGTATTGTGCATCACGTGTTTGTCTTGAGTTTTACACCTCCTTCCCTCTCTCCTATCCATTTCTAGCATCATTATTATATTTTTATTTATGCATTTAATTATTTAATTATTAGTATTATATTTTATTTCATTTCAATTATTAAACTGTTTTTGATGCACAAAGTCTACATCTTATTTCGGATTCTTGTCCCCACCAAGGGGTACAGGAAGAGGTTGTGTGGTACTTAGTTGCCAGCTGGGTTTTGTCACAATTAGAATCATGGTATGTGAAGGTTTGGAAGGGACCTTTAAGATCACCTAGTTCCAATCCCCCCCTGACATGGGCAGGGACACCTCTTACTAGATCAGGTTGCTCAAGGCCTTATCCCACCTGGCTTTGAACCCTGCCAGGACTGGGACATCTCCAGCCTCTCTGGGCAACCTGGTCCAGAGCCCCACAACCATCAGAGTAAAGAATTCCTTCCTAATATCCGGCCTAAATTTCCCCTTTCTCAGTTTGTACCCGTTATCCCTGTCCTATCGCTACAGTCCCTGGTGAAGGCTCCCTCTCTGGCTTCTCTGTAGGCCCCCTTCAGACACTGCAAGGCTGCTGTGAATTCTCCATGCAACCTTCTCTGCTCAGCACTAGCAGCACTTATTATGTTGCCAATGATTCAATTTCCATCCTGTTTACTTGTCTTTGCTAATCATATTCTTAAGTATAAAACTAGGTCTTCTTTGTTGTTCTTTTTTTTCCCATAAGAAATAAATTTTAGAGGATTAGTAAATCAAACAAGGGGCTAAGTGCTAATTTCCTTTTTTTGTTGTGTTCTTTATCTGGCAGAAGGTAATCTGATGTGTTGAAAATGCCTGTACAATCACAGCACTTTCAGTGCCTGATTCCCTGGAAGCAAGGTACTATTTAATGAGCAAAAGGAAGAGCAGCTATTGAAAGTAATTTCTAAAGACTTTAAATGCCCAATATGCTCTGATACCCATAGCAGTGGAGAAGGGGCAAGCAGGGAAAGAAGACACACACCAACAAAAACATAAGATCATGAATGATAAACATAAAAGTAGCATTTGTGTTGTCCCAAAGTAAAAGACAGTATGAAATGATGGTTGTCATATTATACCAGAGAGACTGCCTTAATCCTTGTCCTGCATTTTTGGTGGTGGAGTTTTGTTGTGTTTTGTCTCCTGGACATGCTTTTAAAATAAAGTATCAAACTCTTCATAGCTGTTTTGTAATTCACTTAGTTGAATGCGAGACTTTTCTTTCAGAAATCCCGACAACACTAATCAGAATGAAAAGCAGAGTAGACCTACAGGATCATCAGCTGTCACTGAAGATAAGATTAAAAAAATCCCACAGTTCAAATGAATAGTCTTTTTTTTCCCTTCTTACTTGCTGAAAACAAAACAGAGGCATTGATAGAACAGAGAGGGAAGCCGACACCAACAAGAAGTCAAAGTATTTTGAGAAATTAATAGTGTGTGGAAAGTCTCATTTAAAGAAAAAATCACAACAGCAAGAAACTCAGTCTAGGATCTAAAATTCTTTCATCCATCTGTCACTAATTAAAAAGAATGTCAAAGAACATATGGTCTTGAAACTACAGGGAGTTAAAAAAGAAAACCAAAGGAGCTGCACTAACAGTGCACTTAAATAACAGTTTTCAGTAAGTGCCTGACAAATCCCAGGAAAGGCAGGTAAAGGACAGGAGGGTGACTTGGAATGAAGGACCACAAAGAATTCAACTGCTATTATGAGTTTCTTTCTTTTTCTTATAGTGAAAGCTGCAGAAGTGATAAAAAACTTCCCTTGGCAAACACAAGGGAGACAGGCTGCGAGGGAAGCCAGACTCCTTCTGTTAGTTTCTATGTCAATGTTTTTCCACGAACATCATCCTTTTATAATTGCTTTTGTTGATAATCTCTTCCTCTAAATTTTGCTGACTGCTGTATTAAAAAATCATGATTGACTTTTTCTATGCCTTTACATTGAATTCATTATTGAAGAACGTAGTCTTCAAGAATTTAAAACCTCTTACTTTTTCAATAATAATGGTCCCTAATCTCTTAAGATTGAACAGCAAAATGAGAGAAGAGAATGCAATATTTTGGTTTAATAAATAACATTATGTGAAAAGTATTACATTAGGAATTTTAAATGAATATTTTTTTATTACCACCACTTATCGTACACAGGATCTAGTTCAGTAGTCACATACCATTTTTTCTTTCTTTAGCAGTTTGCATAATGGTGTTTATCTTTTAACAACATAATCATACCTTCCTCATAATTCAATCTTATTGCATTGTGAGTTTTATACGAGGAGTATTACATTACTCTGAAATTTATCTTTTCTGTTTTTCCTCCTCAGAGAAATTTTCCACTCCTCTTCTTATCAACCCTTCTTCCATGTTCATCCATATTCCTAGCAATTCTCCTTTTTCTCTGGCAGAAGTTTTTTTTGGGGGGGAAAACATGGAATAATCAAGAAGTTAGTCTGCAGGACATGCATCTTTATCAAGAATCTTTTTTAAAACCCACTCAACCATCAAAACTCACTATTTTTTCTATCCAAGACTCTTAATCTGGAAAAGTCCATTAATTAAGTTCCCTGCTTTAAAATCAAACAAATAAATGCTTGAAAAACTAAGAGAAATCACCTTATTTCCTTAAAAGCAGTTATTTTTCTTAATAATGTTGAAAAACTACTGACTTTATAGGCTTTCTGATGATTGAAACATAAAAGATCATTACTGAAGCAAAACATTTTTAAATGTTACAAAATATACCATGTTTGGTGCATGAATGCTTCTTCAAAATTTAATTCATTAAATGCTATGAGTTGCACATTTGGGGTTTTTTTCACTTCAGGAATTGTTTTGAAAATCTCCAGAAACCTATGCTGTGAAGATTGCTTGCAGTTGAGCACATCCATATATAACAGATCCTTTCCTATATGTTCTCATTCCTCCACAGATTGTTGGAAGCTGAGGAAGTGTGTACAATGAGGCAGTGAGAAGGGGAGATGTCACATACATTTCCTGTGTTCCCATACACTTCCGTAGGCATTTGCTGCTGGTAAAGAACATTTCAAATGAGACAGAACTTTGATCTGATTCACCAGAGGTGTGACTTTCTCCTGCTGCTCTTCTCTCTAGATAGATATCACAGGCCTGAAAAATACAAAGTACACAACTGACTAGTTTTGAATTAGAACATGAATTAATACCCACAGGCTTTGTCAAGACATTATCCTTCAAATTCTCAAAAACTCAAAAATTTACATTTTTGACAAAGATAATTTCTAGTCTCTGTCTTTTACTCTGCCTGTACCTGCTAGATTCCTTCAGGATCTTCACCATCCCCATAACATGAGACCTTCACATGCTTTCCCATCTACCTAGGTTGTTATAATAAAAAAAAAGAGGGAGGGAGGAAGAACCATTTTATTTAATGTCTCTAGTCTAGTATCTCCATTGCCGCTGACTGGTTCTGCCTGCACAGCCTCTCAGTTGTGCTGCAGAGCACACTGGGCCAGACAGACCAGCTGAGCAGAAAGCTGGGTCAGCAGAGGTGGCCAGATCACACACAGGCCAAAGTATGGGACGTACAAATGTACTAACCCTGGTATGGCATGCTGGTTTTAGTCAGGATGGGGTTAATTTTCTTCCCAGCAGCTAGCATGTGGTTTGGATGCATGCTGGAAACAGTGTTGATAATTCTGGGATGTTTTAGTCAGCCATGCTTGCAAAGGCTTTTTCTGCTCTTCACCCCACCAGGGAGGAGGCTGGGGGTGCACAAGGAGCTGGGAGGGGACAAAGCCAGGACAGCTGACCCCAGCTGACCCAGGGGATATTCCAGACCGCTGGGAATCATGCTCAGCATATAAAGCTGGGGGAGAAGAAGCAGAGGGGGGATGTTTGGAGTGATGGCATTTGTCTTCCCAAGACCCCCCTACATGTGATGAGGCCCTGCTGTCCTGGTGGCCGAGCACCTGCCTGCCCATCCAAATTAGTCAGTTAATTATTTGTTTTGCTTTGTTTAATATGCATGGCTTTTGCTCTACCTATTAAACCATCTTTTTCTCAACCCATGAGTTTTCTCTTTTACTTTTCTAGCTCTCTCCCCTGTCCTACAGGGAGAAAGTG
Source organism: Pomatostomus ruficeps (assembly GCA_013400735.1). Classification (NCBI taxonomy): domain Eukaryota; kingdom Metazoa; phylum Chordata; class Aves; order Passeriformes; family Timaliidae; genus Pomatostomus; species Pomatostomus ruficeps. The sequence goes on along the minus strand of VYZT01019920.1, from coordinate 5,374 downwards.
AGTGCGTGGCTGTGTGGGGCTGACTTCCCAGCCAGGGTTAAACTGCAATAGAGAGAAATGTACTAATGCCCCAACTTTGATCCTAGAATTATTTCCTTCATTCCATAGTAAAACCCTGATTTTCACTGGTGTGAATTACAGATCCCAACACTATGATAGTGGAGACTACCCTCTAAAAAACACACTATGCAAAATTACCATCTGCTTTAACTTCCCAAGGTAATTTTTGCTTCTTACATTTCACTCTGAAAATTGGAATAGCTTGTGTTTGTGCTTCTTTATTCCCTCACTTAGAGGTGTCTTTTACAGACCAAGAAATTTGCTTGCCACTTGCCTGTCAACCCTGCTCATGGTCAAGCACAAGTAACACCAAATTCATAATTAGATTTTTTTCCTAATAAGATATAAATTGCTTTCTGGAATTCAACAGATTGCTTGAAAGCTTGGTCCTCTGCATCTCATCAAAATCCAATTTCATCTTGTATTTGAAAAATTAGTAAGATTCTGAATCATTGCTGAGATTTGTGAAAGTGAGACCTTTTGGCTTTTGTGTGATGTGTTCAGCCTTGAAGAACCAAGGTCTGAATTCTTTTCTTCCTCAAGTATACTTCAAAACAGAGCAGTGCCTATGCATCATAGTTCAAGCATCCTGATTATTGAAATAGAACAATCAAGCATCAGATTACAATTGATTCAAACTAATTTTTCTGCCTGGGGTACAGGAAAGAAGGAATTATGCCATTTTTTACTCATTTAAGAATGTTTTTGAGCCCTGCTGTGGTATTTTTAATGGCAAAACAGAAAAGGTGGGGAAAAATGGGACAGAAGGAAGAAAAATTGAGAGAAAAAATCCAGAATGCAAATAAAAATCTCTAGAATTGTAAACCAGTATAGATGTATTGTGCTCTTTTTTGTTGGCTTTGGGTTTTTTTCAAATCTCCTTGTCTTCTGGGGTTTATATTGGTTATTGGCACAGTAAATGACTAAAAAAACAATTAAATGGGAAAGTTTCCAACCAGATGATTAAGACCTACATGTAAGAGAAATGAGGAAGTCAGTGCCCTCTTTGCTCAGGTGTTTGTGGTCAGAGAAAGGATTAAAGAAGTGCCATCAGTGGATGAGGGAAGAGTCAGTGATTTCTAGAGAGAGCTCAACCCCTGTAAAGCTGTGGGATCCAAGAAACTACATCCAAGGCTGCTGAAAGACATAGCCAATGTCCTTGAAAGCCCCTCTGTCAGCAGGCTGGGGAGATTTGGGAAGATTCCTGATGACTGAAGGAAAGCACCTGTCACACCCCGTCTTCCACAAGACTAAAGGCCAGTTACACGAGTGCCAGGGAAAACCATGGAATGAATCCTTCTGAAACACGTTTCTGGGCACAAAGAAAAAGAAAGCCATTTGTAACAATTAGCATGAATTTATCATGGGTAAATCTTGCATGACCAACCAGATTGCCTCCTGTGATAAACTGTCTTTGTTTGGGGCTGAGGGAGGCATGGCGGACATCATTTGTTTTGATTTCTGAGAGGTTTGTGACACTGTCTCTCAAAGTTTTCTGCTTATTCAAGTGAATCTATCTGGGCAACCAGATGGATAAAACACAGGTGAGGTGCTTGTTTTCAGAGAACAGTTGTTAAAGGACCACATTCAACCTATAGAATGGTTAAAAGTAGCATAGATGTCTGTCCTGGGGTCTTGGATCTTTCCTGTTTAACACCCCATCATGGAGCAGGAGAGAAGGTGAACATTCTGGGATAACATATTTAAGAAAGGATAAAAACTGTTGCATAGCAGATGGAAGTGAGGAAGGAGAAAAACCTGAGAGGAGCTGCCCTGCACACACCAAGGTCAGCAAAGAAGGAGGCAGAGGAGGTGCTCCAGGTGCTGGAGCAGAGATTCCCCTTCAGCCCTGGTAAAAGACCATGGTGAAGCAGCTGTGCTCCTATCCAGCTGAGTAGGAGGAGTGAGAGGGGCTGGGGGGGTTGCTGGGGTCAAGATCAGAACTCACTCATGCTATAATTACGCATTTTTCATGTCGGTGGTTACCTCCATTTACAAGCATACTGTCAAAATTCTTTCAGTTGTCAGTGGTAAAACAAATCTATAAAGAACGGAAAAATGTCTGTTTATAATAAGAAGTGTAAATCCATCTAGATAACACATATTAAGCTCCTGCTATTTTACTTCCAGTAAGGAGGAATCTCTCTTCTCTAGATATTACCAGAGAGTGACGTTGTTGTTGTCATTGTTATCCACTCTTGAAAGAGTGAAATAGTAATTGTAAGTGTAGCACAGCAAAGGGAATATTCTCATTGACAGACCAGCGTGTTGCAGGATAGTGGTCCTGGCAGAAGATTCCCAATTTGGCAGCTGGTTTGTTTGACTGGTTTTGCTGCTTCATTTTCATAGTGTTTACATATCCAATTGCTTTTTGGCGGAAAATTAACAGCACACTGAGATGGATTTCTGGCTGATTTAAAGAGGTGTGACTGAAGTGAAAGCACTAAAGGTTCAATCCATCAATTATAAATCTGGCCTTCGTTAATCTAGGTTTCTCTTTATTTTTCATGGTGGAAAAGCTGCTAATCCCCAAATGGTTATTGTCTCTTCAAGACCTGGTTCTGAAATACCGATCATCAGCTCACATATGAATGTTTCACAATAATCATAAAATGAAGTTAATTCCCAAAAATCTCCTAATCACCATGGTAACACACTCAGGCAAGCACAACTAAGAAACAGAGGTACCCTGAAAGATTTTGTCTAAAAAGCAAAAGGTCAGTCATGCTCTGAGTATGGAAAGGATTTTTGTGGATATTTTCATGGTAGTCTGCAAGTCTATCTTTCCTTCCATGAAACGGCTCTGGTACCAGCATGTACTAGAAAATAAAAAGGGAGCCACTCCATTTCAAATATCCCATTAGTGTTAGGTTTCCAAATTCTGCATGTAAAGCAGACTCTCTCTTCTTCTTCCAGAAGTAGACCCACAGAGCTAAGGCCACATTCTTTGCAGAGAGAATGCTGAAATTACCTATGTTAAATAGAACCTAGTAATGGTAAACAAATCCTTTTCATTTGCTTGGAAAGTGGAAAAAAAAAAATACCAGAAAAATATTTGTCATGTCTTTGACACTTACTGCTTCATCTTCTGAGGCTACACTTGTACTTCCGCCTTTGTGGGGCACAACTTGCATCCCAGATGATTGGCCTCTAAGTGGGTGCCTGTTTTTTGAAAGGTAGCCAGTGCAGTGGTCTTCAAAATTTTTTGGCAATATTGTGTGACTCATCTGAACAGAACACGTGCCCGAAGCTGCCAATGTGCCCTTGATTAAGAAACTCTCATTTTGCTGTGAGAAATAATGCAGTGTATGCAAACAAACCTGACTTCATTATGATGAGTTAGCTGATTGCTGTACAAGCCTTCACAATGTCTTTACTTTTTGTTTTGTTTTTGATTTTGGGTTTGTTTTTTTTTAACCCTGCAAACTGTTTTCCATGACAAATAGCTTAAGAATGTTTTATGGGGATTTTTGTTTTTGTTTTTACTTCTTTCAGTGTGAAATGGTATAGCTCAGTAAATTTTGAAGCCTGGAAATACAAAAGCATAAGATTCCCGAGCAGTCTCTTCCCTCTTGGGTCACTCTCATCAGTATCTTTTCTACAAGACAATGGTGTCACAGCAGCTGTGAGATAGTATCTGAGATATTTGCTGGGCATAAGAAATTTTCAGATCATTTTTTCATTTCTTCAGAGTGTGGCTTGGAGGGAGAGGTTTGTAATTCATGATTTACAGACAGCTCAGCACGACACATGGTAAATTATGGCAAATGACTTTATATATTACAGAGTACTTAATGTGCAACTCCTGCTAAAAAAAGGATCATGCACAATTGTAAATTATTGATAACATATTTTCTGTTGTCTGCTACATTTGCACCCCATTCACATCTTGCCAAAAACCAAATACAACTATTTGAGAGCTAACAAAATAGGAAAAACCTAATGGCTGCAGCAGTTGCTTTGCAGCTCAGCCTCCCCAGATTGGACATGCTCAGCAAACTTGCTCAGGACACTCATTCTCAACACTACATTTAGTTCCTCAGCTTTCCTCCTGGAAATAAGTGTCTTGAGTGAAATGTTTAGGATTTGATAAAGAATTTTCTTTCTTCTTCTTCAGATTGTGAACGCAGACCAGAATTATAGTGTTGAGGACAAACCAAAAAACAGCTCTTAAAAACGTTTTTCACTCTTACATATGTTTAGTTTTCTTGAATATGATGCCTATCTAGCACCTCAACAAACATCAGATAAACTGAATCAAATGTCAAACAGCAAACTAAGTGACTCCAAATTTCCCTTTTCCACACACTTTCCTCTCAGGCAGACTTGCATGGTTAGTCATTTCAGATCTGTCAAAAAACCCCAAAAAAACAAAACCCAAAACCAAACAAACAAAGAAACAAAACCCCAAACAAACAACAAAAAAACCCAACCCAAATAAAAAACCAACCAACCAAGCAAAAAGCAAACAAAAAAACACACAAAAAACCTCTACAAAAAACTCAAACCAAAACCAAAGCCGAAAAAAAAAACAAAACAGAAAAAGATCTGTGTCCATGCACACTGAAATTTTAATAGAATTCATAAAAAATATTCTCATTGTCATAATTATTGTGTTTAAAATGAGAAAAAAAGCGCTAGAAATGCATGCAGGTCAAGGAATTAAATAACTGGTTCATTAGTCAGAAGGAAAGGATGGAAAAAAGCTCTAAAACAAACACTGAGAAAGGAGTCAGGGAATAAGACAGTGATTCTTGTATTTGTTAACAGGCAGAGACAGTAGTGGAGCTACATCAGGAAGCAGTCCAAATTTATTTCAGATGGGAGGAGGTAAATGTTTTCGATCTGAACAGGTCACACTCGAGTCCTACTGAACTCTACACTGACCTCATTCAACTCTCCTCTTTTATGTACTACAGCCAAAGAACACAAAATATGTGTTGACAGTTTTTAGCAGCCACTGTTCTTCTACTGTGGTAGAACCGAGTAGTTCCACTGTAGAAACAAAAGCTTGTTGAACTGGGCTTTTTACAAGTGCCTGAAAAAAACACAATCTCACTTCAAAGAAGTTACAGTCTGAAAATAAGGCATGTGGTTCCAGGCGGCTGCACATGGACAGACTGGAGAACATAGGAAAAGACTGAATAATATCAAAGAAATCACCCATCATGGAGTGCTGCCAGCGCATGTTCCACCTGCAGGTACAAGGGTTTAGATACAACAAATAGAGTGTTTATCTTCCTGCACACAAGACAGCAACCTTGCAATAGATTCAATTAAGCTCCATCTGAAAATTCTCTTCTCTTCTCTTCTC